>JAHZNG010003051.1:0-13430 GCA_027744375.1 Orchesellides sinensis
ACAAGGCCAGAAACTTCAGAAGCCCATGGTCCCTTGCCGACCTGTAAAAGGTGTAAAATGTTTTTTAACAAACACATATATGAAATGTGCAAATGTTTTCAGGAAATTTAGAGAAACATTTTGAGGGAATTTGTATAATAAACATTTTCCACTATTAAAATTGTAAAAATTAAATTTCTTAATTACAAACCTTTGAGAAAATAACTCCAAAGAAAGGCTTGTCAAAAGCAACAAACACTCTCATGACACTACGCTCGCATTTAACCTCAAGGCTAACAATTTTTGGCATATCTACATCTGGTCCGTTGGGCCAGGGTCCTCCAGCACCAGCTCCATTTTCAGGTGCGCCGTACTGAATAAGTGGTCCGATTTCTCCTCCCTCAGCATTTAGATCATTTGTGGACAAAGCAGCCTCTTTTCCATGTGTAAAAATTCCACCACCTCCTGGAGCTGGCCTTGGGGGTGGGCGAACAGGTGGTCGGTTCATTACTTTAGGATGGCTTGGGCCGGGTGGAGGTGGTGGTGGACCGAAAAATCCTCCGTTCGGTCTTTCCTTGCTAAAATTCGGCTTCCGCTCAAATAATTCCCTCAAAATATTTTTTGTAATTTCTCCAGAATGGTAACTTTGTTTTGGGGGTGGAATACGGTCGCGCTCATGGCTATGGAATCTGCCATGATGAGGAGGAGGTGGTGGTGGAGGTGGGACAAGCCCATCTGGCTGATGGTTTTGGTGATGATGTTGGTTGATTCTTTCACCAGATTGTCCTCCGTGGTTCGCGGCAAATAGAGGTTGTGGTTGACTTGGAGCAGTGTTAATAGAAGGATTTGGCAATTCTTGACCAGGTGCTACTTCTTGAGCTTTTTGAACAACAACTTCTCCGGCTCCATTAGGTAAGGCTTGTTGTAGGTGCTGCAAAAGCTGTTGTTCTCTAGATGAAGACTGGTGCTGTTGTTGTTGTTGCTGTTGATGATGCTGTTGCTGCTGTTGTTGTTGTTGATGATGGAAGAGATGTGGTGGAGGCTGTTGGTGAAAGTGTGGGGGTGGTCCTTGTTGAAGGGCTTGTGGATGAGGAAAGCGTGGTGGGCCGTGTTGGAAATTTGGTGGAGGGGGCAAATGAGCTTGTTGATGGTGCGCGTACTGTCCATGGGGTCCTGTATGAAATGAGTTTTTTAAAAAATTGGGTCCTAAACTGATAAATGTTGTCTGTAATTGAAAATACATGTCTGTAACATACCTTGCGGGGGTGGGGGAAGACGAATTCCCATTGGCCCATGTCCATGAGGGGGAGGGGCTTGGGATGGATTGAAACCTGGTGGCACTGGAAGTATAACCTGGTTTGGTGAGCCAGGCATTGCTACAGGAACTGGCACAACATTTGGATAAGACTCAACGGCAATTTGATCCTTGTGACCGGATTCTACTGCAATTTGATCATGATGCTCGGACTCCATCGCCAACTGGTCAGGAATATCCTCTGACGCCATTCCTTGTCTTTTCTCAAATGATTCACTGCTCCCAGCTCGATTTTCGGAAGCGCTATCACCATTCTCGCAGCGAGAAAGCTGTAAATCATAAAAATCGTTACTATAAATAAATTCGATCTATTATTACCGAAATTAAATTAGGTAAACCTAATTTTACGTGTACTTCCATATTTCATACATACATACATAGCATCCTTACAAAATTGAAGGAGACAACAAAGCTCAGTCAGCGAGAAACCTATCTCTTGCTGGCAGTAAACTTCATTTGAAATCAACTTAATCACCTTCAAGCTCATTTATCATCACTGTGGTCAACTCAAATCATTTCATTCAACACATCATAAATCGCCCGAAACGAAGCATACCAGAAATTACTATAAATGCTTACTCGTTCTCACTGCTTTTTAATGTGGTGTGCATAAAAGCGCATATAAAGACATCAAAAATGACAAATACCTACATTGTCAAACATCACACGCTGCTTTGTTACCGCAGGAGAAACAAAGCATTCAACATATTTGAAACATATATTCGTATTTTGTAATTGCATTTTAATACCAGAAGAAAAGAGAAAGTATCGTTGTGGACTGATGTGGAGCTGGCTAAAAAAATTGTAACAGTCACAAGGGTGGACCTTGCTGACAATAATAAGCATTTTAAAGTGTTACAAATCACAAATACAGATGTGATATTACATTAAGAAGTAGATGATACAGGTTAAATGATGATGATGATTTATTTAAATAAATGCGTTGACATGTTTGATTGTAACTTTCGAAATAAACTTTTCCCTGTTTGATAAGATCTCTGCTTTTGCACCGTACTACATAGTTTTAAAATAGTGAGATATGCATAGAATAAAAACAATTACTCCATGATTACTCCATATTTATTTCATGCCCTAAATTTAGATAGTTGTAACTTTTATCGTCTTTACATCAATTCAATTTTAAATATGATTTTTAGGTGGCTACGAATGTATCAAGCATCAAAACATGTCATTTGGGCATTACCTTTTAATGCAAGTTCCAATTTGTATGCAAATTTGGTTCTGATATGTAAATTTCTTTTTGCAGAGAAATCAGGCGGCATTTCCATACCTGAATATGATCTGACAGCCATTAAGCATAATTACTACTATTGTCATTGTCACCTACCTATGTATCTCATCCCTTGATACATGCATGGCTACCATTATCGCTTGCAATTTAGCTGACCAATACAAAAATATATAGCTCATACATTGCTACAGGGCTGCTTGTACTATATTTGACAATTCATGACGAACAAACAAATGGCGGATTATTTCGTGTAGTCACAAAACACAGACTGAAATTGTGTTTCATTTATTTTGTGAGTAAATACACGAGCATACTATTGTCACCCTATAAACTAATTTTCCCATTCTTAGATATGCGGACAAGGAAGAGTGAGCATCAGAACATGGACAGAGAAATGGTGGCTCTCTGTCTTAATATGTTTGCCTGTGGCAATCGTCAACTACGAGGATAAATGTAGACGTTTGAATGAATGAATGAGGTATGAACCAGCAAAAGATATGCTGTCATCTTCCTTTTATTTACGTTTGAATAAACTGAAATGAGACTACCAAGCAAAAATAGCAGCGCAACAATGGCAAACAAGACTAAAGCAAACTATGCCAAATCCACAACAAAAGACCGAGTCCAATCCTATTTAAACAGATAAAGGGGTTGCAGCACGAGCATTCATGTAAAGTCTAATACAAAACTAATAACTCATAATAGGGTTTGTAATTCCAAATGCTCTTACATTCTTTTCATTGCCAAAAATATTGCATGTATGTGATTGCAGTCTGTAGTAGCTAAAAAACTACTGTTGAATTGAGAAATATAAATTAACAGATGCAATTGTAGGAATATAATTTTAGGCAGTTGATGCCCATCTTCGTGTCTCATCTATGCTAAAACATCATTGTGCCTGATCTTGTACTTGGGTGTTCGTCTACTCACCTGTCATAAAAATAACAATAATTGCGATTTTACGAGTTATTGTGAGCTCGAGATATAAATGACGAAGATTGGTTGTTGATGAGCTAAATAGCCGCCAACGGTGCCAAATATAGTTGCAAAAGTAACAATTCAGACGAAAATTATCAAAGGGAGGTCGACGAACATGTGCTGAATAAATAGAGAATTGAGATCACTCCTGATGGAAATTATGAGCTATGAGCTACTTCTGAATTTATTACTGATGCACACTTTTCACGCAAGTGAGAAATATCCTTATGGCTAAACGAAGCGCTTCCCTGATATCTGATTAAGTCTTGTAAAGCGTAAAAGTTTTAATGGATGTATTTTTAATAAATGTGTTAACGATTATTTAGTGAAACTTTAATTAATTTAATTTAAAGGATCTGTGTGAGACGTTGATCGTTCAGATAAAGCGTTATTGCTAAAAGACATGCATAGTTCGATAGTATGCTTGCTATGAACAAAACCTGACCCGGTATTTTAGCCCCCACCCTTTTGAATCGTTTAGAACTAGCCACTGTAAAATGGCTTTCATTTGTATTATGAACATTTCTGGACAAAAATATCCAGCATTATTTTCACCTTTCCAGAACCTAAGTTCCTTTACGTACTCCCATTTTACAATAAGAATCAAGAGTGGGTCGAGCTTGAGAGTTGGCTGGCTTTAATAAAGGAGACGTGAGGAAAACCACAATTCCTAGCATACAAGCGTTCCTTTTAAAAAAAGCGATACCGAAGAAATTCCTCAACACTTGTTAGGCAACTTTTAAGCAGCCTACCCTACCCAAGTTAGTGTAAAACTGTGACATGACATGATATACACAACTTATACATATTTCAAAGGATTTGATTTTACAATTTGGGTAATATAAACCAAAAAGTAACCCTTTGATATTTGGTAGCCAACAAGCTAACGGGATCAGCGTAACTCATTCACGTCTTATGCAAATACGTTTTATGACCAAATGACGTATGTACATGCATCTATTAAAAATTCCAGTTTTTAAAGCCTGTACCCATTAGGCAATAACTACTTACGTTATTATATACCTGACGGTGTACGTTTGAATGAATTACAAAAGGAATGGTATTGGGATTGTTATATATGTATGAGTTGTCATATAATATAACCGGGTAATGGGGGCAATTAAGTAATTGATGTTTTTGATCGTCTACAACAAATTAATCAAAATAACATAGAGCCTACTACATATTTATGGGTGGCTTCATACCGTCAGCGTCAGCCTTGTCGAATTTTAGTTTGAAACTTTTCCATCAAAATGACATTTTCATGAGCTCATGATTATTCTTAATAAAATATTTTACATTCTTAACTACAAGGAATCTTTACATAGAACTTAAAAGTCATACTTAAGGCTACATTAGCAAGAAAGTAGAAGAAAACAGGTGTTGGGAACGTCTTTATGACATGACCACCCTATAACCCAGAACCCAACCCGCTTCATCATGTAACACATTCTTCGTTTTATATGTAAAACCAAAAATGGTTTTCAATGCACCTAAATCCATTTATCTTACGTGTTTGCTGCAAGATATATGGAGTGCAACATGCATGTTACATACAACTTCTTTTTAATCCAATCGTATTCATTTCACCCCAAGCGTATTAATACCTAGACTTAATGCATAACAATAAAAATTCCTTTTCTTAACTGATGAAGATTATTTAAAAATAGAATGCACTCTTCCAATTTCTTTATCCACCTCAATATGCATATCTGTCTGCATTTTTGGTACATTCCATCTAAAAATACTTTGCATCCACATCGTAGCAATTCAGAGTAATATTCTAACCGTGTGCAACCACCATTTCACTACACAAAAGCCAAATGCAGCATAAACTATTTTCTCTCCATGCTCACTGAATGATATATTTGTTGTGTGTTATGATGACTGCATATTAAATGAAAATATTTATGATATGAGCTGGTTTCAAAACGACTCTTGGTCTCGCTTCCGTAAATAAACCGAGTTAATTGAAATTTGGTGCATCTCACAATAGGAATCCATTTCAAGAAGAATGAAACGACATTATTCGTACTAAGCCATTTGTTACATGAAGTTCATGGGGGACCAATGATAATGATGAGTAAGGAGTGCATCCATAGACAATTATGCACTTCCTTAAGAAAATGACGGTTCATCATCTCCTATTTTTGATAGAAAGCGAGATCTGACGAAACTACATGACTCGCATAGACCAACTTTGAAAAGTCCTTTTATAGAAACCATATAATACTTTTCCCTACTTGTCAGAGCCTAGGCACGGCTCCAAAGGCTAAATCCAAAAAGAATACCATGCCTTAAGATATATTCTTCTAAAGCCAGAATAATGGCTACAAATGAAATGAATATTTGTTAGTTGAAAACTTCTAATACATAGTAAGTCTAATTCAAAATGCGCTGCATAGCACAATGGTAAAGTTAGTATTCTAATACCATTAACAAAATGCATAAGCTGATGACCTACATTCCCCTTCACCTTGTCATTGGTAACCCAGTCTTTGTCAATTATGCGTCTTTTTACATCCTCGTTCTCTCCCTCATTCGTATGTAAACACACAAAACCCCTTGTATAAGTATAAAATAGTAGAGAGGCAACAATACAAGAGCTCATCATAATACATGCATATTAACATGCGTATAATACCCGTACAAGTTTTTACATTATATTACATTTCAATCTCATGGTGTTGATGATATATAAGTACAATACGATGAATCCACCGGTCGAAGAAAACAGGTGCCTTGGTTTTTTACATCGTGTGTTCATGTACGTACTTCGTCACAACCACGACGGGTTTTTATTGAGAAGAACAAATGGTGGGAATATGCTTGGTCGGGATTCATGCTTAGGATTACAAGACATGGCATATTCATTATAATAAGCAAATAACGTTATACTCTTAAAATTCTAATAAAGTCTCAGTCTCTTCAACTTGCATTCCCCCATTAAGTACTAAGAGAGATGAATTGTGTTTCAAACATGTAATTTCAACAATAACGACAGCATTGCATTTTGCTCTTTATGAATTGTTTATCATCATTCTTTTTTCTTTGAAGCGTTCTGTATATTATCGCGTACTTGATCTTTGTACGTCCGGAAAGAGTAATAAAAGGGGTAGACTCGTAATGAAATGCTCGACTCGTCAAAGATGATACAATGTTATTTTTTAAAGTACAGGTGCGATGATGATTACAAGTATGCCCGATGCATACCAGGATCATTTTCAATTTGTATTCATATCTTGCATCCCATTCACATATGAGATAAACAGTCCACAAATAGAAAAGTAGAAATAATATGTAGATATTTCATCGTTGTTAGTAATAACAATAAACATATTCGTTTCTTATTCGTCATTAACTGTAAAAATATGAGTATGTTGTATGACTTTTGACTTTGACACGCACTAAACGTTTGCGAGACGCATTATAAGCTTGGGATTTACGAATATAGAAAGTGATTTCTCCGAAGCAGGCATAATATGGAATACGGATGTGGAGTGGACAGGTTTAGAGGTGGCAGATTTACAACATGACCACAGTTTATAAATTTTTCTGTAGGTGCAACGTGCAACTGCATCTTTATTGTTGTTGTTTGAACGGCAATATAATACCTAATGCCATTAAAATGACACTCATATTATATTGTATGCAACTTTATGCATGTTTACTTGGTAGGTATTTGATAATAACTGTAGCAGTTTAATTACGCCCCAGGTTGAAATCAATAATTACTGATAATTTAAGGTCAACAAAGGTGCACGTAAGGTTACCTTATATTCTTTGATCGGCACTCTAGGTCCTAGAATCAGAAATTATTGAGGGTTGTTTGCAGTGAAAGCATTGCTAGTTAATATGAGGAGCTATTAGCGTGGTGCGCACTTCTTTTATTGCGTTTGAAGTCAAACGTATATTTATTAGCTCGTCACAATTACTCATCAGTTTTGCCTTGTTTTCCAAACTGCAATTTTTTACTTCTCGTTCCCGTTTGTAAAGCGATTTTAAACATGCATACAGTTCGATGCAATCAAAAACATCAAGATTTATATTCTTATAGTTCGATCTACTTGTAAAAGCGTGATGAAATGTCAAAAATTACTTCTGGCAACAAACCTTTGGTTTAGCAAAACATTTTGCATTTCACTGCCACTAAAATGCAAGTTTAACCCTTTTACAACTAATAACCGTGATTGTGATACAAATCCCAAGATATTCAACGTCCGTACATTATGACTATGTCGAGTGTACGGACTTACGAGCAAACATTAAACCTGTTCCTTTATTACTTGCAATTGCAATATTAATTGTCTTGAACAAAGGGTAATGATTCTTTAATGCAAATCAGACAGCGGGACAGCGAAACAAATGATGCATGCATACGCTGCACTTTTGAGATAAAATAAATGATTGACATTCACAGTGACAATGCTGCATCGATAAAGATGATAAAAATTTAATGGCAGATTTAAACGGATTATTTTATCTGGACGGTCATTAATTTGGTTATTATTGTTTTCACGAGTTCTGAAACGTATTAGTACATACATACATATTATGCGATCCTTTATTTTTTTATTATCAGATTTTGAATATCTTGCATTCCTAAAATTAGTTGGATCCGGAGAAAGTCTATTACTTTTATAGGTTAGATCACAGGGGCTTAACTGAAATGGAGATGACTTAAGATAATCGTATTGTTGTATCTCACTTTCTCAGTCATCAGAGATTTGCTTGCTTTGTTGAAAAAATAAGTAAAGGCTTACATACATGTATGTATAATTATTGTTTACACTAAATAAGCTATTCAATTTGGTTTACCCTAGGAATGGGTGAATGGGTACCCTAATGAGTGGCAAAGTGCCTTTTATCGTGTTACCAGATTATGTTAAGTTAAGTATCGAATTATTACCAGAGATAGCCGTATGATTTTAGCAATGTTATTTTGGGATAACAAAATTTTAGTAAGGAATTGGGGACGGAATTTTCTTTTCACTAGGAGGTTTCCATTGTTGATGAATAAGATATCTTGTGATGACCAAAATTTATGGATTAAAATCAAAGTGCCAAACCAAATGTTTGCGGCTAACATCATGATTTTGAGTTTTAATTTCATTCAACGTTACTTATATGTTGGTTAAACACCTGAAAAAAGTAGAAAGGCATACATCACATCCTATCGTCAAACCATTTTTTGTTGTTGATTTCGTTTGTTCGCATGAATGATAGACACGAAAACTGCATTCAAGCTTGGCATGATGACGGACAGTCCGTCAGTGAAACATGAGATGGACAGACAATGCGTATGGCACAATATGCGAACACAAGAAGAAAGGAGCACAGCAAACAAAGACGACATGGTAATTGCCTAATTTACTGCAACAGTATTTTTCCTCAAACAACAGAAGTATCCGTGAGATGTTTGCGTTTTACTAACTCACATTTTTTTCACGTGTAATCTCATTACGGAAAGTGAAAATTGATAACAAAAAACGCCCATTTCCGTGAGAATCTAACAAAAAAGTTTGATTAGGAAATTCCCTATTATGTATCTGCACGTTCACAGGTCATAATGTCACTTTCGTTTGAAACTACCCTGCATATTTTCGCACAAGCAGAACCACAAGTTGACAACAAAATGTAATATATGACTTGTGACTAATTATCTTTGAATAAAATTGGAAAGGGTTGACCAACTATTTTTGACCAACTGCTTCGTGATGGCTTTGGCATTTTGAGTATTGTCTGGATTTAGAATTTTGGGAAATCCGACCGACTCCATTCAATACAATGTGGGTGTACTTGAGAGAAAGTGAAAATGTGTCGAGTAACCTCAATTTATCCTTTCCAAAACACTGTCCCTTTTTAAATCGTTTGTCTATAATTTATTCAAGTGCTGCTGTTAAGGCAAAGGATTAGGGAAGGATCAGACGTTTGTTGACGCTTTTGGGTAAACAATACCAATGGCTTTCTTTATAGATGTCATTCATTCATTCGGTACGTGCCTTAGAGGACCAAGGAAAATTTTTCATGCAAATAGGCTACTTCAAGTAGTACGGTTTCATGCGTAAGAACAAACAAGCATTTTCTGGCACATAAAAAAAACTGGGATAAGTACCTAAGTATGCATATGTGCACAACCTAAACACTTCCGCTATTTAAACATTCTTTGCTATTATTATTTGAATGCAGCTTACTAAATTAAATATACATACGTACATACCGGCAAATTCGCACCCACAACGTTTGTAATTCGCTTGTTTTTCTGTCACATATCAGATCGAGCTGTCTGATAAGCGTGTAAATGTACGTTCATGTTAATTGAGATAAACAATTAAGCTAATTCTCACCTGCGAGATGGAAATTACGAAGAACATAAATAAGAGTCTACGTCTGACGAACATGGTTCTGCCGGCGCAGGGCCTAAGGAACACAGGCAATCTGAAAACATAAGAAACAATTCCATAATTAATTCAGGATAAGGGATCAAAGCACAATACATCTTCGACATGTCATTTCATTTTATAATAAAATCCAATCTAAGGTGTCTCAGTGAATTCATCATAATAATTGTTATTGTTTTAGATATGACCTTTAGCAAAAACTTAAGGGCTCTGAACAATTTTAAGTCTGCAAAGGTATCATTTCTGTTTACACCGTTAGAAAGAGTAGAAACGGCAGTAAAAGTGAAATGAGAAATGAAGATGACGATGTGATAATGGATCTGCTATTATACGTGTTGGTGAGCGTAGCTAATTATTTATGCTACTGAGCTTTTTATCGTGTGGCTCAGACAAAACTCATAATTATGATAATGACACAAGAATTGCATATTATAATACATTTTAAAACAGCATTCTCAATGTTTTCTATAAAAATGAGTAAACGAAGTAGAAAGGAAAATGACGAAAAAAGTTACCATCTTTTGTTTTAAGTATCCCAAAGCTAGCAATTGAAAACAAAAAAGTTTGTCATTATCACAGTAATGATAAATGAACAAAACTTTAGTCAGTTTGAGCTGCTTTTGTATCATTGCACTCCAGATGGGGGATTTATACCATAATAAAATAGTGTAGAGAAGGTAATGCTCGATTTATAAATGTAATACAAGCATTATATACACATACGTGAAAACTAGAACAAGCATAATTAAATCTAAGCCTCCTGGTGCATCAAATCTTCTTCAGCTTGGCAAAACAAAAGGTGAAAAAAAAGAATGAAAAAGTTTTCGAGAGAGAAAACTAGTTTTCTGATGCTAGATTGAGGTTTCTACACTTTTTGTTACCATTAATAATTTTGCTCCTATGCCCATACAAGTATGAGCTTATACCTTATGAAAATATGGGCAAGGCTGCTTAAATGCGCAAATCAACGTTGAAAATCTCGTTTCAAAGGTAGAAAGAAGCAATAGACCTGCAAAATGTGCACGCAAGGGTAGACTCTTAGAAACACCGCGCGCAAAGAAATACTTACTATTTTCAATTATTATTTTACTAATTGAAAGCATTGATGAGCTGTTGATTGATAAGCGAGTAAGTATTCATGAGGGAGCAACACCAGCCAACCAAAGGGTCAAACTTTGTTACTTATGAGTATGATTGCTATTGCTTTGCTATTCCGCACACATACATACTTGATTTCTTCTAATTTGTTTCGTCGTCTGAAAAATAGTAAAAAGTGAATTTTTAGGTCATTGCAAATACCAACCATTTAATTTGTTATGGATGAGGAAGTAGGAAAGTAACATTGTTTCGTTTAATAACAAAAATATCTATCGATCGACATCATTTTCTCGAATTCTCAAATTGTTAGAATAACATTATTTTGCTAACTCAATTAAGATTATTAAATTTAAAAAATCAAAACAAAACCTCGCTACTTATACTAAATGATCAATTTTTACGGGATTTTTTTTGGAATGGATGCATACTAAAATGCTCGGAGTAGGTACATATCTATAAACAAGCAGTATTTACAATGTGAAACGAAACGTAGTGAAAATTTGGGATTGATTAATTACTCTTCGTTGACGTGATTCATGTATGTCAAAAAGAGAAAATCAAATAGTGCATGCCGCTGATAAGGAATTCACGACTGCAGCTTGCCCGCTGTATAATACGAACAATATGTCAATCTGAGCTAATCGTATAATAAAGAAAATAAAGTATGAAAATGACGGTTCAAACAAAAGGTCAAGTTCATGAAACATGCAAACGTATGAGGGCAGAGGCTGTGATGTTGCAGACAAATGGTTAAAAGACGATTTTAATGAAAGGAAAAGCTCATGTAGAATGTCATGTGGGTTTGTAAACAAAACACTCCAAACATAGGAACAAGGCTAGCGTGCATGTATGCCTGCAAGGTGTATGTCACACAATTGGACATCATGTAGATCCGATACTAAGGGAACCAATTCTACATCCGACTATAAATTAAATTTGCATTGTGTGTTTACAATCAGAGAGTCTCTAAATTATTAAATACACATTCTAGTCAGGCCTCTAGAGATTTGCAATCAGACACATAAAACATCAGCCAAGTCATATCATGTACAAGTACATATGTTATATGTATGCCGTATGAATATTATAAGCCATGAATGAAAATAAGTGTTCTTGCCAAGTTTTCACCATTATTTAGCACAATGGATGCCTAAGCGTTTACATCATCATCAATTCTAGAGATCATTAACATGATATTAAAACACACACCTAAAGGTATTTCTGCTTTCATCTTCATCGTATTTGTTTATTTTATGCAGAATCATATGGGTAAATAATAAAAGTCCTATTTAGTAAATGTTTGCAGTGTTTCCCTTTCTCTGTTCGCAAGTCATTTGAATTCAGTCTTTCATCAAAATTCAGTGGCATATGTGAATTTATGATTATGAATACCCATTGCAAGAAAAAAGAATGACCAACATAACGATGTCTTTATTTTTTACTTATGATATGATTACTTTTTAGCAACCCAAATACCTAATGTTTTCGCTTACACCAAACCAATCTATGACATCAAATAATATGCGAAATGCTAAAAAAGTTATTCTTGTTTTTATATTCAGGGTGTTACCTCAACTCTTATGTTTTTGATACTTGAACTCTCATCACCATCACAAAAACTTAATGAGATGCAACATTTTTAAAGATGATCATATCATACATACATACCGTAAGTAATTTGCCGGGTTGGATTTTGTGAAGACCCAAGAAACCCATAAAATCTCAGTGCAGTGCATACTTTCTGGTTTGATAGTATCCTTTTTATAAATTACCATAATAATTATGAATTATATTTATGCAGCACACCTATCGTCAACGCCTTGGTAGTACTAACCTACCTAATTTCACTTTACCAGCAAAGTTTTCCTTATATGTCGCATAAAAACTGTGTGCGTCTGCATGAAATATATGATTAGCAGGCATACCCAAAAAAAGCTCATCTGTAAATAATGAAATATCATTTTCATTTTCTCTACGTCTACAAAACAGTTTACAAATACTAATGTCAGTAAACGATACCATAAAACTTTGCAGATAGAATGAAGACAAAACTTTCACAGGGTTGGATTTGGATGGATGAAGAATATATATTGTAGATTTTCTTTCGCAACTAAATGTAAGCATATCATCTTTGTTCAGTTTTCCTTTCTATATGCAAGCTTCAGCATGCATCCTGTGGTTTCTTAAAACCCCTTCGTGATCTATATATTTCATGAAGTCCCATCAATACCCGTCAGCATTTTGACAATAAAAATCGTGAATAAATAAACCCGCAATGCAGAATGTAAAAAACTTGCGATTGTTGAAAAAATTAGGCTGTCTGCCTTATCCTATTTGTTATTTTGAAATTCTGTTACCATTTTCGGATTATTGGTCAAAAATGGACCATAAAACATGTGCCGCATGC
>JAHZNG010003052.1:0-16707 GCA_027744375.1 Orchesellides sinensis
ATATGCATGCATGCATTTCATACCTAAGTAAACCGAGCCAAACTTACTTCTGACTTCGTATGACTTTTAACAATTTGATATGAGTAATCATTTTGGTGTGGCGAACTTATCAAGAATTGCACCAAAAATTTCCATGTTGTTACTCACTTTTTAATTACATCCATCACCAGTCATCAGTCATTATAGAAGTAAATGGAAGACTTTAAATGTTCATTCATAAAACGGCGTAATATTTACAATTTTACAAGCATTTTCTCACAGATTTCTTATATGTAACGTTTTTTACACGCTGACAAAAAGCCTACGACAGTATTCGTATAACATAGCAGCGGCATCAAAAATGAGACGTCGCATCACAGATTTTTAAGTAAAGGAAAGGAGTATGTGTTGCATTGTGTGTATCGCATGATTTCTTTCATGATTTTTTACGAACATACATTACATTCTTCTCTTGTTACTTGTGAATCTCGTGGTGGCAATAGATTACTCGTTGGATCGACGTACATGAGAATGTGTTTGATAAAAAAAGCATGTATTCATTGCTCTCTTCTGCTAGCGTGATATTTCTACTATGCTAAAATGCACAATGGATTACGTACGGCATGTGCTTCTTGCTCTCTCTCTCATCCTTTATGCTTATAAACTTACATACAAGAAGACATACAATACGTAGGTACATACCCAACACTCACTCTCCTGCCAGTGTGTTGTCGTCATGTCCATGTGGGTTTTCTAATCACGGTTTTAGGTCAAAGGTTGAGTCCAGCTCTGGATTTGACTAAAGATTTGAAATCTGCACGCTTGAAATATACGGGAGCATTTGATGTACCCACCGGTTTCCCGATTTTTCATGGAAATTGGATCCGGAAGAGAACGGTCTGGTGTGTATGTACGTACCAATATGTAGGGGAATTTTTTTGTCTGGTCTATCATCATCAAGTCAACCAGCATCATCATCGTCATCATATCATAGAAGAATTATAATAAACGAAGATTTTCGTTTCATTGCGCGTTCAGCTGAAAAAGACGTATTATATATAACTATTACTTTCATTATTATTAATTTTCGTTATTTACCTGAGTCTGCATGGCTTTAACTTATGGAATGCGTATATGCATGCATGTATGTATATATATCTTCAATAAAAACATACTTTTTTATATGACATTAGCTGCTGCTGCTAATCTGTACATTTTTTCGTTAACTGCAAGTTATATTTAAATATTATCGTGTACACAAATATAATAGAATTGTAAATTATCTAAAGAGCTATTTAAATGTATGAGTATATTGTACATTTTTGTGAGATATGCATATCTCCTATTCATATCCCATGCCAGTGTCATTTGTATGTAAGAATTTTAATGTAATAATTGAGAGGAGAATTTATGATCTTGACACTACATGCGATAAAGTTAGGCACATATAAGATTAAAATTATACTCATTGGAGATTGAAGATTAAGATTGCTATTGTAAGTAATATGCATAGGGTTGGAAATGAGGACTGAAGACCCCTACTTTACAAAATATGATACATGTGTGTTAATCATGCTGTCATTTACTAATAAATTCGTCGTCATCTCCTTCTGAGTCGTTGTGAGTGCCACTGCAAGCCTTCCTTCCTAAATTAATAGAATTTATGATTAATATTATTACCATGTGATGCAAGGCAAGGATGCTATTGTTGATTGTAGTTAATAATAATTATAAGTAACAGGCAGTAGGTTTGCGTTTGCTCAATTTAACATGAGACTTGTTTTTCTCTGGCGGTGTTAGATTTCGGTAATAACAATCGGCATGCTGCAAATTCTTATCTTGATGTTTGACACCATTTTGCAATGTTAGAAGGGAGTAACATTGTTTACAATTTGTATTCTTCTTGTGAGCAGTATTCAACTATAGAAAAATGCATACGCATTATTGGTATTGATTGATCAGTGATAAAATACCCTTCCACTATTGACTTCAAAAAACATTATCCCTCAGATTTAAACTAAATGTTAAGAGTCATTGTGGGCTTGAACCCTTGCAGTAGAGTTTTAATATTGAAATGTTGGCCTTGCATTGTTAATTCAGAAAAATGGAATGTCCTTAAAATTGTTTAATCATCCAAGATTTTGAAATGCATAAAAAGTTAGGCCAGTTTAATAATTCAGGTTTTATAAAAACGAATTTTAAACTACTGGCTGGGATGGGAATAATTGGCGTGATAAAATCTTGTAATACAAACTTATACCAGATCTGGGCATAAGCATGTATACAAAAATGCTGAGATTGGAGTCGCCAGCCAATTACTATTATTATCTTACATATATTTACTTTAGAAAGATTCCTGTAAAAACTTGTGCGTGGGAGATTTTTAGGAAATTAATAATTCTCGTGATTACAATTTCAGCAGTCATGCTCATCTTAATAGCATCTGTCAAAAGGCAATGTTCTCTAATACTTCGCTTTGATGCATTGAAATTCATATAATTTTGGATTTGGTCATTCCCTTTTACACGTAGTAAATGTTTAACTGCTACAACAACAGATCGCAATCAATCGTGGGCTTTTTGTACCAAGATCATTATTTATTTTGAGCTACAGGCAAAATTAAATTGCACAAGTGAATGACTAAGCTAACAATTTCATTCTGGTTGAAACGATACATGTAAAAGTTTCATGAAGAATTGAAGGTTGAATATGCTGATTAATGACCTGGACTACTGGTTGTTGTTTGCTCTTGTAATAAAACCAACAGACACTGAATTCATCATATCATAATCATCATCATACCACCATTAGAAGGATCTTCATATTATTATATACTTATATATATGGACACGAGATTTTCATCTTAGCTTCATTATTCCTAGTAGGTAGAAAGCAAGAGGAAGCATCATCAAAATGATAAACAAGATCAGTAAAAGGTAAATCAAATGATTTTAGTTTAAAACGTTTTCTTCTACAACATCTGCAATTATAAAGCCCTGGCTAGCCAACTCTGATGCGGATAAAATATACTACATTTGATTTGATTAGGCTTTCAGCCATAGTCATAACTTTGGTACCTGGCATACCTGGCGTGGTTAATTATTCTCAATCGGAGAATCGTAACTTTAAAAGAAAGATGAAGTATTTATCATCTTATTTTGCGTATGTAATGTTGATTTAGACAAAGCGATTTAGTTGAACAACTAGAATACAGCGAAAAAGGCACAAGTTAACATCTGCGACTGAGTAAAAGTCGTGGGCAGTAAGCGAGCAGTGGCAACAAAATTGTTGTTCGTGTCCATTTTGTTGTTTTAATTCGGCGCAGTTTTTTATATGAGGAGTAGAGTATTTGGCTTTGTCATTTTTACTATTGTCATATTTTGATAAAAATGTTTGTTATTACAATTTCCATGTAAAACTAACTTTCGTTCTTGTACATGCATGACTCTGACCAAGTGTTTGATCACTGTCAAAGTTTGTTGGGATTGTTGAAGACAAATGAGGTGACAACTTATCATGTCATACTAGTTTTTTAAAAATCAATACAGATCACCCCTGCTTTATGAGTGTATAGATGAATGACAGATGTGACATAAATGGTGTTGCATAAATCACATATCTGTCAAACTGGATAGATCGGCATTATTCATCAGTATGTGATATGACGTCTGTGTATTATTTTGTGTCTGATAGCATCTATATTATTGCCTCTTAGGCTTTCTACTGTGTCATTTGATCAGGTTTTCGGAGAATTATCTTGTGAGCAAAAAATACTAGACAGCCCTTTGTAGTTTCTCTTTAAAAACCTTCCTTCAGCTCCTTCTTTCAAAAAAACACAATTTGATTGATTTGTCACAACATAAAATTTAATTAGGGTGTTTGTTCTGTTGATCTAAATATGTCACCAGCTTGTTGCACTTGTCATGCCGTTATAAAAGTATTCGTAACGTAATGCTAGTCCGTTTCGGTCATTGAATAACGATAATGTTTACACATGCCACATATAGGCAGAGAAAGGTCATGTGTGTAATACGCCGTCAACCCATTTAATATCATGTCCAGCACGCACCTTTTCATCAGATAATAAAAATACATCTAATATACATAATAAAACCATATACCACACCATTCCATGAGCTATAATGTGCATTAACACAATTGCGTCAAAAGACCACAATGTGGTCATTTAGGGAGCTATCCAGAATTGGATTTGCACTCCGTTTTCTTCGCGTGCACTTGTTCTCACGTCTTTGGTCATTATGACAATACCTTACTTAATTTAGTAATATGTTTTGAATTTCCTTATGTGAAATGTTTTACTCTAGGTACCGTACCGCTGTATAGGTCGGGTGAAGGCTGACAGGCTTATGTATACATCTATTACAATGGTGTTGATAAAGTTTTTTTTTCTTTTGGGTTAATAATATTAGTATTATGGCAAACGCTTGTCATCATGGCTTCACAGTATACAAGTATGCGTAATATACAACCCAACCTGATATTGTTTTGAATTCATTTTGTTCAGACTGAAGGTATAATATATGCATCTAGAATTTGTGTGTATACAATACATACACAAATCTCATCATCCACACGACCATTTCGGTTTTCTATATTAGGTTCTGATATCCTAATACGTCCTTATGTAATGGGCGGACGTAATTCCAAATCAGATCTTTTACCTCGCCATGACCTTTCGGAATAGTTTTACGAGGATTTAGCAGTTCTTCTGGTTTAGTTGTGAATTTTGCTGACGTGATTGTTACAAAGAGCAGGTGTTTAAGCTGGGGTTAATGCTGACCAGGTACAATGAAATGTATAAAATGCTTTTTTGCGCAAATTAATTTGCATAAAAACGTTCACGAAAAAAGTATGAGGGAAGCAAGTAAGTGAAAGAACCGGACGAAGCACAGTTTGCCATTCTGTTGCAAAAATTATTGGGTTGGGATTTGACTTTTTCAAAGTGTGTTTGTTGGAGACGGATGCATCATCATGAGATGAGTTAACCATTTAGTCACAATCTCTCTGACTCTGTGTAGCTTGAATGTGTCCACCTACGATCAAGAGAGACGACGACAACAGGCTAATTTAATGAATGTGTACATGTAGTATTTAACATCGAGATAATGGTTGTAGCACCTATTTGGCCTGGTTGGTTTCCTTATTTCTTGTTACCTAAATCTAATGTAGCAAAAACATCTTGTCACATCACATCACACCGCGTCACTTTTTGCAAGAAAATAACACTCCGGATTGCTCAAGAATGTGAATTTGAAACGTAAAGGAGATTTTAAGTAAAAGGAGGCAAAAATGTTTTCATCCCTAGAGGCGAGGGCTATCTCTAACTATAGATCAACTATTACAATGTTCGGTTAGGGATGTGCAATGTGTCTTCACAGATCATGAAAGGCTCATTAGTGATACCCACGTTGTCAGTAAACATGAACGGTGAGCTGTTTTACGTAGGTGACTTATTTTAGTAATGTATGCGTGAAGATAATGTAGGTAAGTTAGAATGGTGTTGTTAAATCCAGAAACAGAAGAATATATATGCATGCTAATCATTATCATAAAACAGTAAAAATGTTTGATGCAAAAAAACTACGTGTGCAGGAATACCATGACTTGTCCCAAAGTGACATGCATGCACACAAACGCTTTCTAATAATTTGCATGAATCTTTGAACTTTTAATTCCTTCTTGACATGTGGTATAAGTATAGTTATTATAATAATGTTTCCTTGTTATCCACGAGAAATGATTTTCTTTGCTAATTTTCTTTTTTAAGAATCAGTTTCGTGGTAAGGTATAACGTATCGCCCATGAGAAGATGAATGAGGGTTATGTGTACACACACATTATGTGTGAATTATGTGATGTTGTAATGCTCTCAGTATTTTTGAAAGAATTTCCTTTTCCGTAACAAATCGTTTTGAATATTATTATTTATGCTCTGTGCCACGTCCGCTGATCATCATTAAACAATGCCAGATGCCAAGTCCGAAGAGTAAAGGCTGAATAAATCAACGGGGCTGGGATGTTTTACTTTGGTTCGTTGGCCAATGGTCATTTCATGATAAAAATTTGTTGTCTTTTTTCACTAGCTGCTGTTCTTAATGGCTAGCATATTTTTCTGCATTGACGTGGCTAGCGATTCGTTGGCGGTGGCGTGTCAACTTGAATTAAATATGTCCTAAGGCAAAGGGACTCAAGTAATAATTGTTTTAAGTTTCGACGATGAAGTTTCTTTATAAGATACCGTACTGCTGCTGTACATACTAAGACATTCAACTGCAAAGATGAACTTCTGTTCTGGCAAAAGTTTGCAGAATAGGAATATTGGTTATATTTAATTCTTATGCGGAATCAAAATTTCTGTACGAAATATGTGAATGAATGATCAAT
Source organism: Orchesellides sinensis (assembly GCA_027744375.1). Lineage (NCBI taxonomy): Eukaryota > Metazoa > Arthropoda > Collembola > Entomobryomorpha > Orchesellidae > Orchesellides > Orchesellides sinensis. The sequence continues at coordinate 6,385 of JAHZNG010003052.1, forward strand.
TGGTGAAATCATATAACCACATTTGGTATACTTCTCCTACAAAAACCCAGCTGAGATCAGTCAATATTAGTAGCACTATGTAGCTCAGTCTGATTTATCATGCCATCAAATAAGAAGCAGCTGGAGTTGTATTGTAAGTACATAAATTCTTATTAGGACTTAGGTAAGGAATCATGTCATACATACATTCAAAAATATTTTTATTTTTGATAGTCAGCGCTTTTCCGGTTTCCATTTTCGCTTTTACGGTCATGTTTTGAAGGAAAATAAAGGACTGTATGACTAAGGAAAATCGTAAATCTTCACTGCATACCCAACTTAAGAATAAAATTAGGTATAAAACTCCGAATGAATACAAGGCTGAATGGTCAGACTCCCATGGGCCCAACTTTTTCTCGTTTCATTCACCAAAATGAAAATAACAAAAGACAAGAAGAGTACTTAAATCTGGCTTATAAGCTAAAACTTTATAAACTTGTATGCGCACTAAAGTTTATTTTTGTATCTGGTATAATGCTGGAAAACAGAAGACGGGAGATGCAGATGAACGAGTAAGATTAAGGCTCAATAAAAATGCTGGAATGTCGTCTGGCTGCAAGTCCGACACATGTAATTATGTTATGTTTTCTCCATGTCGGCTTTCAAACATGAACACCAACAGATACCATTCATTTAATAGCATGCATAGTTGCCTTGCATATTCTTAAATTATACACTATTGGACACGCGCAGGTGAATGAGAAAGTAAGGGTAACTTATGTTGACAAATATTGGAATATCTCAAAATTGGATTAATTTTGGGTAATTATTTTTAACCTAATAATATGTTTTTGAGCTGCTTAACCCAATGAAGATGGTTTAGAAGTAGCAAATGTGAAATTAGTAACATTTTTGTCACTTTTCTTAACCATGATGGTTAAGTGTTCCATCGACATTTTTTCTCTTGCTGATGAAGATTTGTTGAATCACAGGCAAACTGAGATTGCTTGTGGGAGATTGAGTAAAGAGATGAGGAAGAAAAGAGCGACTGAAACATGTAAGATTGTATGAAAATACGATGGCTCTTCAAATGTACTATTATTATAGGGTTGTTTTTGTGCATATATTATTTACATGCGTACCTATATCAATATCCGTTGTTGTTACTTGTGGTGAATGATGATAATGATATTGTTGAGTCTTACGGCTGTAAGGCAGACTCAGTCATATCCTCAGCCCGAATTTATTTTTATAAATATATACGCATGTACCAGGAAATCTGAGAAGAATATAATGGCAATAAAACTATGGATTGGTGGTAGGGGGCAAAAAAGTTGCATCTCAATCTAATCCAACACCCTTTGCTTTAATAAATATTCTGACCATATGGAATCTTGGAGACTGTTTTAGAGCATACTTTTTCACTTAAAAATTTCTGGATTTTGTTCCTGCAACCCAAGAAGGTTCTATATTTTGAAAATTTCATGGGCAAGTAAATTTTTTCATGGCCTATGCACTAATTTAGTGGACTGGTCAATATGCAACAGAACAAATCTTTTGAGAACATATTATTCAACAGATGGGACTCCATCGTTTACATTCCTTTCTAGCCTTCCTGAAAGCAACAATTTTTTATTCATTGTAAATTTCTAAAAATGCTGAAACGTGTTTATTAAAAGAACTTTGTTACATTGTATTGTAGCAACTGGCTATTAACGCTTCACTTATCTGAAGTCTACTCAACTTTTAACCGCCCACGCGTATAGTAGACAGCATGATGAAGTAGAAAAAACGTCAGAAGAAAGAAGGCTACGAAAGTAGCAAACAGCAGCAGAGGAATGTATTTTTTATACTTATTAGCATATTTTATGTATGTGTAGAATAGTACACCTTCTTTATACTACGTCGCTGTTTTGTTCTGCACTATACATGTAGCGCCAGCAGTAATTTTTTTCGTCTGATTTACTATCATCTTTCGTAAGGTATAAAAGTTGTATATAATGAAGATTAGATGAATAATAGTTTGGCTGAAGGGACTACAGAATGTACTTACTCATGTGATTATCTTTTAGCATATCAAATTCAATGAAAAATTACCCTAAGACTATTAAAGTAAAGTGGCCATGTTTATTTTACTGCAGCAGGTTATTCATACTTGTTTCGATTTAGCATTGTTTCAATTTTTATCCGAAGAGCTCTCATGGTCTCTGTTTTTTTTTTTCATGTGTTATTTTCTTTTGCTGCCCTTTTTTTCTCACACACAGAGTTTCTTTATGCTCTGCAAGGTAGACACAATAATGTAATGTGATGTGATGACCGATTGTCTTCAATGAAAATGGCATTCTCCATGATAAGAGAGGAATGATTAAATGAGCGGTCCCCATGTTAGGCTCTCCTTCTGTCTGTTCTACACTCAGCTCGTGTTTGATTTGATGAGTCTGCATGTCAATTGTCAGTCGGGTTGGCGCTTTGTCAACTCAAATGTGTGTACAGCTATAGTTCTCGGTGGATTCACGCTCTTTTTTTTCTTTCAAACACACGTAGCGATCTAAAACGTGGACCACAAGATGCGAAGAAAATAAGCAAAAAGAAAAGCCGAGTGTGGGATAAGGCTGACGGATGACATGATATTATTTCATGTCAAGAGATATGATACGTCTGTAGAGGTGAATCGAAAATGACACATCTGCCAAAAGAAGTCATATAGTTTCATTTGTGTATTTAGTCAGGATTTTGTATAGAAAGGTGTATGAAAATACCGAACACACATCTACATCTCGGAAGCATTCATATATCATTAAAACAAGTATGGAAACTCACCTGCCTTCAATATGTGCAGTTGGGGTTTATACTCATTTAAACTAAATAAAAATCTGGATCATAAAACATTATTAATCTAACTTTCTTTTATGAGCTTATAAAACGAGTAAACTGATTTACACGAGTCCAAAGACTGACATTTTTTGTTTTATTTGTGTTTAGCCGATCCGAATGCGTCAGACCATGGAGATACGAAAGTAAGACTTAGCTCGAGCCCTTATTCAGCTCCTCCTCAAGGCTTAGGGCCTCTTCATCATTCCCCGTCTATGTATGGGTCACCTTTGAACAATAACTATCACTCTAGCCCTGGTGCAGGTGGTGGAATGATGTTCCCACATAGCCCCAGTCCTAACTCTAATGTCCTTTATCATTACCCATCAGATCCTCAACCTCCACAATGTTATCCTGGAGGCATGCACTCTCCTTCAAACTCACCTCATCTTGCCCACCTAACTCGCTAATTCTTTATCATTAGTTTTTTTGTAATTTGTAAATGATTAAGCCTAAGCCAAGCTATAGTGCTAGTGTGCTTTATTTTAGACGCGTAACTGTAAATTTATAGGTTAAGATTCTTGATTTCCACCATAAACATTAGCATTCCATAAGTTAAATTAACATAAGAAACAAGAAATCCCATGAACTATACAAATAAGCAACGAAATATCCATGATGTACATATCGTGCATTTAGTATGGTTGTAGAGATGTTAAATCAGTCTGTTATACACTGAACATCAATCTTGGTCGATGGTTTACCGTACGAAATGTTTATAGGAAAAATAAGTTCACGAACATCATGCCAGTTATTTTTTAACTTTGCTAATACCCGATATCTAACTCAAGAATATCTGCTTGAATAACCTATTCAGTGTTGTTAAACAAACGAAATCTGAATCGGAATTGTAATGGGCTTTAATGGCTTCAGGCACAAAAGTGTAATTTTTTCTTCCTTTCTTTTTTCCCATGCATAAACTGAGTGCAGAGCTCATCTCCTCAAACTTTTTACCATTCGTTCAGCGAGTGATAAAAGCTTTACATTGTTCCATTGAAGAAGGTTCTTGCCTGCTAAAGCTTACTAAGTTACCTAATACGTATGTATAATGTATATCTAATATCTAACTCAATATCTTTGCATTTTAGTTCAAGCAAAAACCTAGAGAAATGTTGGGTTATGTGAGTTTAAAAGAACAATGAACATTTCAAACAAGTAATGTATATAATGCATATCTGAAAAATACATTCCCATTAGGACATAGGTATAATTTTTTCTTAAAAATTCGGGTCTATAATCTTATTTTGGAGCGGTTTGGTGGTTCAAGCATTTATCCAGGCAGACTAAATTTTGTTTAAACATAAAACCTCAGTATGTATGCATAGCGAACGTTACGTGTATTTTGTACATTGGTTGCGCTATCTCGGAACTTAATGTATAATGCATGTATTGTTTTAAAACTAGCCTGCTCTTGTTTCTCTGTTCTACAAAAGAAAAATGATAACATGAAAAGGGTAAAAGGAGCATGACTCTGCTTAGCTGATGATGATTCCCCCTGGAACCCGTTTAGATTTTGCATTTGCAGAAAGGAAATAATAGATTTTGGCCAAGATCCAAACTCTCAACTGTTGATTTTTGTCTATTTCAAGGCATTACTGCCATGAGCGATGCCAAGTACATGTTAGTTTAGAGTCTGTCGCTGTGGTAGTAGCAATGATCGTGGGGAACATGAATGTAATGTTTAGTTTTTTCCTTACATCACACTGTGATACCACTAACACCCCACGCGTTTAGATTAGATTTCTCAAGTCGATGCGATCCCTGAGAGAAGAATTCATACGGAGGCATCATGTATAGAGAGCATATTGCATCATTGCCGTTATGTACATATACAATTCCGAGAAATCGGATCTATTACAATGTTCGTTGGCTTTGTTTGCTTGCTCCCATAATATCCAGAATCTTGTAGATTTAATAGTGTGGCAATACTGGGAATGAAATAGCTTTAGGAGCCCAAAAGATTGTTTGAGAGAAATGTATGTAAAGGGAAGCATGTTTTACACTGTCAGTACAAATTTTGAAATGAATTTGTCAATTTTTTGGAGCATTACATCGGTATAGATTCCTGAGACAGACGAAACGGAGCCATTCAAACCATATAAATGAGTACATATATGCTCGATGTTTGTACATGAATAAAATACTTTCACGCTCATGTAACTCAAACAGTCACTTTAAAATCTGTGCTTGGGCATGATTTTTATTTAAACAGAAATCATACGAATACATATTCCTCCAAATAATTGCTTTCAAGGACTTGGAATATAGTAATTAGATCTTATTGTTGATTGTGTACATTGATTGGAACCAATAATTGCTTTCAAGCACTTGGAATATAGTAATTAGATCTTATTGTTGATTGTGTACATTGATTGGAATAGAAGTAATTCAAAGGAAGAAAATATTAGATTTTGACAAAAATGTTCAAAGAATTTCCGGTGTAAGCTACGTTAGGTTACAAAAATTAAGTGTTCAGATGTCATTACTTATTGTCATGAATATGCGAAAAATTGTTGCTTTAATTAGTATCAGCAAGATCATGGGTTAAATTAAACCCATCAGCTAAAACCATACAAAGATTCAAGCAAAAAATATTGATTTATTAGGACGAGTTTAAATCGGTGCTATATGCATGCTTAAGTAATTTATGTTACTTCAAACAGTTTCAGTCCGTTCCATTGTTTGATTTAAGTTGAAAAACAATACAAAGGATTTGCTAATTGTCATGAATTATTACCAGTCATCATAAATAAGAGAAGGAAACTTCCGGATTCTTTTTAATAACATGTATAGAGACAGTCTTTACTGCAAAACAGAGTCAATTTAAAAGACTTACACGTTGGTTTGAGCATGAAATGAATCGGTACCTAGTGCGTAGGATAATGCTGTCTGTTGTTGATATTTTTTTCAGTCTTGTGTGTGCCAAATGCTATTTTAATCCAATTTTGTAAAAAAGCCAAGTTTGTCTCTTGATAGATTGTGCACGTGTAAGTAATGTACAGAAGGGGTAAAAAAGGAATGATTTGGTTGGATACATAAAGGCTTTCATTTCATATCCATATTAACTCCATCCAATACAAAATGTGAAACCGACCCATGCTTAGAACGAAACTTTATGCTCTCCTTTACTTCTTATTTGCCTTAGGAAAATTGTTTAGGAGACAGACACTAGAGATTAAAAACTCAGCGTAGCCCTAAATACTATATACTGCTAAACAGTATCTGAGAGAATCTATCAAATCCCAAAATGAAAAAATATTTAGGCTTTTAAGATTGATAACACGCATATCTCTACAACACCAAAGTGAATATCCTTGCGTTGTATTTCTTGTAAGTTAAAGTGAAAGCACCGAATATTGCCTTGGAGGGGTGAAACAGGAAACTAATCGATTTAGATTAGGCTCATGTAAAAATGAAGTATAAGTTTTGTAGTAGATAGTGCTTTTGATAAATTTGAGAGCCTTGTATGTTGGTTTTACAGCCTACGATCTATTGGTTATTTCCGTCAACTGTCAACTGCCGTGCCTTATTTTGTGCATTTAACTGGAGTATTGACTCATACAATCAACTCATCTAATTCCAATCCATTGTTTAAGAAAACCAGCAGGACGCTTTATTTGATAGCAACTAATAATCCTGAGAATCCAAAAGTTTTTAATGAACTTGTGGCAGTACAGCTAACCAAGCGTCGAATGGACACTTATTATTTCCCATAATGATAATGAATGATGATTCTTGAGTGTAAAACCGCGTACATATGTAAACAGTTCAGAAGAGGAGAAAGGGTCTCCTCATTTATTCTGCTCCATTGCGGCTGTCAGCTTATTCACTCTCTGTTTTACTGATAAAAGACACAGTATGGTTCTTCCCGTTCATGCATTTGCCATCTTATGTGCCTAATGCCTTGGGCTTCCGTTCGTTTTGATCTTACTAAGTCAATTTTATGCAAAAATATGAACTCATCTGTCATCTTTTTTATTTCGGCTCTTTCCTAAATAAGAGACAGAAAAGACTTGAAGTATAAATTTACACACTTCATATTGCCCCTGTTACTAGAATATATTAAAGCTTTCAAAAGAAGCTGATGTCATCCTCATATGCACGAAGCGCATTTCCTATCCAACACTTTTTTCAAAGAAACTTTCCTAAAGTGAAGAACGTGATAACTCATTCGCATACTGCAATACTTACATTTTTTTACTTAGTTCTAAAGATTATTATGCCGTTCTCTTTTCAGTTGTATGTGCGTGCATGGCGTTAAAAACCATGTCGGATGTCGCTTCTTCAGCACAGTTTTTGTTTAAATATGTATGAGCTATATTATGTAAACTCGTCTTTCTAATCCTAATACTGGTGACTACCTTGCAAGCTCCCGCTTTTGTATTCTTTTTGGTGTCTGGAAAGTTTTTGCGCTTATACTTTTTTTTTTATTCCAAACTCACATTTTCGCTAGGAGAAGTGATTCTTCAAGGGATTTTTGTAGATACCTATACGGCAAATGCAGATGAAAGTATATTCTTAGACAATACGCCTATTTTAAAAGTTAATAATTATAGGGGATTTACAACAAAGCTTATGGAAGTATATATTCTGTATTATGGAAAAATGTGTGACTTGAATTAACTTTTGTGTCTTTTGTAAGTTTGTTTTCTGAAAGTTGAGTGTTTTCTGCTGTGGGACCGCTAAGTTAGTATGCATCGTATGTTGCTCAGCTAACTTGCATAAGTAGGCATGTGGGTGGGAGGGAGAAATACATTTAGAATTATTAGGTGACATTCCCTTCCGAAAAGCCTTATTGCTGGGATTATTAGGTTGGTGAGAGAAGTTGCTAAATTACTTTGTCGAAGAAGAAAGTAGGGATTGCATATATACATTTTCGCGAGTGACTGGAATCAACTCATTGAAATAACATTTACCTTTATATGTATTCTGCGAGATAAAACAAAAGAAATCTCATCAGGCGAGAGTGGAGAATGCGGATTTAAAGATAATATTTTATTGACACAAACAAAATTGCATTGTGTGATTGTGAATTGTCGGCATGATTTTTGAATTTACCTTAAATGCGCCAGTGAATATGCAAAGCAAAAGAACTAAAAGCGTATGCTTAAAAAATGCCAACTAAGCAATACGTGCCTTTTAGGGATGATCTTTACAAATAGAAGATTTGATCAGTTGTAGTCGAAACATAGAATTCGGACGCGATTTTTTAAATTTCTGGTTGATTAACGTTACATGGGTTGGTTTTATTGAGCACGACACCTAAACAAAGTAATGCACAGGATGACCTATATCCTCGAATTTCATTGATCTGTGGTCGCACATGTCTTTTCTAGCTGGGCAACTTCCTTTCATACCGTTGTCACGTTTCATAAGAATGATTTTGAAACCCCAGAGTAGTTCATGTAATTTTGAGTTTTTTCGGATGTGCCTCTACGTCATCGCCGCGTGCACTGTTTTTCAATAATCCTTCCAAATCTAGAAGGTCTGAAAGCCTTTGCTGTGGGCTGAATTGGATCTGAAGCAATATACACTTAGGAAAAGGAAATCCTTCGTGTTGAAATTCCTTGTCTTCAGTGAATTGCGCTAAATCTTAAACTCAGTTGTGGTGTGGTATATGGTTTACGGCAACATTGTAGATTTTCTCTAATACAAGGATTTATTTAAAACGAAGTCCAAGAAATAACACGTTGGCCGCACAGGGAGGCGATCATAATGAACCCCCAAGTCCAGTCAGTTTGTTTACGATACAAAGCATGGAATTTTTCAGTTTCAGTGTTACGTGTGAGCTAACTCATTGTCCATATTGCACCATTCAAATTGTGTAACAAAATTATTCTCAAAAAAGATTTGTCGGAAAAAATTAACAAAACTTGCCGAAAGCAAACACGGAACAGATATATGAATCAATTAGATGATACAATTATAATTAAACATTCGTGTGGCTTTTGAAAAAACTTGTTTTTGCCGTATTTAAATATTTTAAAATGTAGAACAAAAAATAAGCAACTGTTTGGGTTTTAAATAATTAAAGTTTTTTATTTAAAAAATGAATGAAGTAGGTAGAAATTTTAAGCAAGTGGAGAATAATGAAGTTTTATGTTGTTACTTTTTGTGCCTTGTGCGTGCGACTATCCAAGTGATAATGTAATGAGGGGTTGTATGGGTGTTGCTGTTTTTTGATGGTGATTTACTAGACTGGTTAAATCAATCAAAGCGTTTCTGTCGGATGTCGGGTGAGCATATAAGCAGAATAGTAATGTATTAGACGAGTATGCTGCATAAGCCACATACACATACATTTTTATATATTTTTTACGAATACAACGCATGTTGTTGGAATGCTTTATTATATCGTCATTGTCCAGTAATTATACTTCACCGATTAGCGGCTATACTTGGAGCAATATGGTATTATTTTTAATCATCCAATTCTTTTCGGCGTCTTTCTGGTTGGAAAAGGCGGTGTCCAGAGACATCAAAACAAAAGTTTTCTTATATTGAAGATTATCCTGCATTTTAAAAATTAGCCTTTCGGGTATTAAGGAATAATGCAAATTCTTTACAGTTTTATATTAAAAAATTAGAAAATCTTTGAATAAAACACACCCGGTAAAGATTAGCTACATCTGCTGATGCATATTGATGCATACAAAACTTTCCATGCTTATTGTTTTGTAGCTGAATTGTTTGTCATTGAGTAGATTCATAATTTTCATTTAAATGGAGTAATATTATTTATTCGATTCACATTTTACTGGCTGACATTATTGAAGCACTGAAGCGTAACCAAAAGGTTTTACGTTGTAGAAAGCATTATACTTTGGTTAAGTGAACAGGGGTGATTGGAGAGGACTCGTGCCTTGAAGAAAAGTGGAAGATCCCGTCCTCCCACGTGCCTTGTTGTTTGGCTTTAAGGTTCATACATAACATTGGATACTTGTTTGTGTGCAAGCAATCAGCATAACATTATTACCGTCATCAGCGGGAGCAGAAGCCGTCCTCGTCAGTCTTCTTAACAAAGTGTGTAGAAAAGACGTGGCAGACAAGCAGCTTTTATGCTCGTTTGAGGCTAAAAATGTTTCAATTCAACATTGAACGTTTGAAGATTGAAAGCACCTTGGAAAGAGAGAGAGCGAAAGAGAGAGGAACGAGCTCTGAAGAAATCTTTATAATCTTACTTTGTAAAAAACAGGTCTCTAAGACTTTTATTACTTAGCTGTGGTTTGCCACTTTGCATGTTGGATTGTCCACATAGTACACAGCAAAGTGTGATGTCTATTGAGTCTCAAGTTGTATAGTAGGTAGTCTCACAGCAAGAACCAACCAGTGTCAGTAGAATCACCACCACGCGAATCGAGAAGACCAATGGATGTACATAAATTCGAAGAAGAGAAAAAATTTACATAAAATTTAGATATACTAATGAATACTTTTCGGTTTGTTGCCCACAAAATCTTGTGAGTAGTATGC
>JAHZNG010003053.1:0-12022 GCA_027744375.1 Orchesellides sinensis
GTATTTTTATGCAGGCATTATATGGTACACTATTCCCCACAACCATTTGTTTGTCGTAAAAATGCATTAAAAACTTTTACAGCTTCCGATCGTCTACTGGGCGGCATCTGTGATCATAGAAATCCCCGAGAAGAATACATGGCTAATATGAACGCTATATTGATATCAGGCCGGGGATTAAACAAATCGCAGCTAACATCCTTCCAACTGGCAAAGGCGTTGCTTCATGAGCTAGGCCATGCATTTGGCGTCCACAATCATGACAATCAATACAATGACCATAAATGCTGGGGATTCCGTCCTGATGAGCAAGTTAAAGCTCGGAGTGATAAGCCACTAGAAGGGAGATATATAATGTGGTCTAAAAACGTCCCAGGTTCAACCACTCCCTTAAAAAACAGTCTGCGTTTTAGCAATTGCTCAAAAGCGGAAATTGCAAAAATTGTTAACACAAGGAAAAATCGTCAGAAATGTTTTGAGTTGGACTATAATCCGTTTTGTGGGAATGGTAAATATTTGAATATAAAATCGGGCAATTATAGTTTCTGAAAAGTATTCATAAGTGGAATTTGATACGATGAAATTACAGGAATTGTAGAAGGGATTGAAGCGTGTGACTGTGGAAATGAATATGACTGTTCCCTTCAAAAATGCTGTGGCTCCCGGAAAAGTACACAACCGTGTACAATACTAGATTCGAAGCAATGTTCGACAATGGCTATTTCAAAAAATGGCAACATTAGGTCGGTAGCTACAACACCCATGCATTTTCAGCGTCATTTTTTACTTTTCGTGACAATTGTGATTTCAATCTAACAGTTAAGATACATATTACAGCTATAAATATAAAGCAAAAAAGTGCTAGTCCCATAACTACTTCCTAATCCAATTTACTAATTATTCTGGTCATGTATGATATCTAAATGTCTTATAATTCTTTCCCGTCTATGAAGAAACACCCTACTCGAGTGTTAGCATCACACATTTGTAAATGTCTAGTTTATTTAGTGATCACTCATTTTTTTCAAAGCCACATTCCCAGCTTAAGTATTATCATTAACATGGAGCATACATAAGTTTGTAAAACGGTGCATTATATTACAAGTAAAAATGTATAAAAATAAGATAATTTAAGAGAGCTTCTCTCCGTGAGATTTTGGGTTTTGAACACTTATATGCGACCAGTCATATCCGTTTCCGGTGGGCTTGTGAGAGGAAGGAAATAAAACATGACGGAAAAATGATCGTCCAGGTTGATCCAAGCCAAAGAAAACTTGCCAATTCCTCACTTTTCCCATGTCGTAGCGATTTACAAAATTCTGCAAGATAGAAAAACATACCTTTTTTTGTTTTTACTCTCTTAAACATATATCGTGATGGACAATAATTATCTGATTTATTACCGTGCCAAATTTCTTGCGCTCTGTCCGATTTATGTGATATTCAATGCTAGTTTCTCCATTTGTTATGAGTTTGGCATGCCAGAGGAACAGCCCACCAAGTGCCAACGATGCACCTATAATTACACATCAGTAGTTTTATACTTGTTGAAAATACACGTTCTACGCTATAAAATTACTTTTCTCACCAACGCAAAGAAACCCTGCATAAAATATGGTCACTCGGATTCCAGACTTAGTTACAACCCAGCCAAAGAGAAGATGAGCTTCATCAGCTTTGCTACAATATACCGTTGAATTTTCTGGGGTGTCTACTAAAGAATATGGTTCCAATACTCCCTCGTCAATGGGTAATGTCTGTCCATTAGTTGGGACAGCATCTGAAGGATTTACAGTTTCCTCGTAAAAACTTGAATTAGTGTAGCAAGGTGAAAAAACATTTTGGTCCAGAATTATTTGACGAAATGCCAATTCTACTCCAAACAGCATTATATAAATACAGCCACCGACTATGTACGACATACACAGGAAAAAGTATCTTCGGTTGAAATGGCCAACGCAGTTGTTTACCCATGCTAAAATAAATAATCAGAGGGGCAATAAAAATTTTAGAATTACTACAGACTCTGGCGTTTAAAAATTATTGAGAAAGCTCTTCATAGTATAATTTTACGTACGGCAATGATGGTCCATGTTTAAATAGCAGCGTTTACAAATGGAGCAGTGATGAGTGCGCGGTGGCTTAGGGCTAATGCACTTTTTACATACTGTTACAGTACAACTAGCCAGAAGATTTTGGTCAGTGGGCTCACCAGGGGAGACGGTGGCTACCTTGTAAAAATTGAAAGTCAAGTTGATCAGAATCCAATATCCTAACACTGCAAGAGCACCGGTGAGCGCAGGACTTTTCGCTGTCCAGAATGGAATACCAAGCACGTGTGCGATGATAACGACAGATGATACTAGAAAAACTACGGTGGAGACAAACACCTTGCCCATTCCTTTAGAAAGACGGTCCACCAGCCAGAACAATGGCTCTAACAGGGTGTCCATAGCGTAGTCCCAATTAAACGAGTAGTGGTAGAAAAGGGTGAGAAACCATAACTTTAGCTTTTTAAAGGGAGGAATGTATTTAGCACTTTGTGTATTGGCAAAAGTAACTGGTCCCCGTTTCCGACGCTTCATGCTGCGTTCTGTGCGATCTGAAATTAAAAAAGCAGTTTGCATGGACATATTAAAAGCAAGTAAATATATTTTTTCCATTTAATATTCATGTATCTAATATAAATAGTGTCTTATTTACCTAACGAGCGTTTGCTATTGCTTGCCATTGTTATTGATACGTGCTCACTTCTTGTTTTTTCAGTAGACCTAATTAAATATACATTTTTATCTAACAAAATTATTAGGATTCGAACATTAGTTTTAGCTACGTATCAACACCTATTGTGAAAGAATAAAACTGAGTATATGAGCAACCCTCCAAATAGATTCTTTAGCCTCCTTACGGAATAAAGTAAACTTACTTCATAAGCAAAAGGTTTCCTTGTCATTTTATATTTGCAGTTATCCGCTTTCCTTTTACGTTCCCATTAGTTCTTTGAATTGCGCTTGTGTGTCACGTACTACTACAATATAAAAATCTGATACAAAAAATTAAGGATGTGTTAGTTTTTACCGTTCTTACAAATGGGTCCCTTTTACAACTACCTTTGTATTCGTCATACCTTCATGCTGCTTTCACAATACTTTCTAGTTTTACACAAAAACCATTTCTATATGTATATTTTCCCCAGTTATACTAAATCTTTCACTTTACTCCACCATGCTTTATTATACATATAAAGACGTTTTTAAAATTCTTAGTCGTTTGTAAAAATAGAACTTTCTAATTTTTCCTAAAACCACTACTGTTTACTTTCTCCAATATGTTCTTACCTGCCAAAAGCAGTTTAGACTTTCCCTGCTCACCACCACCAAGGGCAAACTCGATGGCTTTCTCTAATCCTACTTTTGCCAACATTTCCCCTTACTTTCCCAACATCACATATAGCTTGTTGTTTATTGCTTTTGTTGCCGTGCTTTCCCAAAGCAACCTTTTCGTTTGCATGCACCGCTTTTTATCAACGCTCTTCTGCAGCAGACTGCATGTCTTCGGCTTCCTATTTTTTATGCATTCTGTCAGTATAAGCTGCTCTGCTGATGTAGAATCTCATCTGCAGCTATTCCAAGAATTTGTCAGAGGTAGTTACTGTGCTTGTGGGCAAATGTGTACCATTACTATAAAAAATACAAAGACCAGAACCAGAGCATTGCATCGTTTACTAGTTGCATTATTTTTCCTACACAAATACATAGATATACTTTCTTCAATGTTACATCATTGATGTACTTACTCAATTATAATTGTTGACCCAAGCGTATATTATTCTTTTTCACATTTGACCTATTTCTTGTTGTATTAGGGCATGGAACGGAAACAGATATATGATTTAAGTCTGTCATACTGCGTATAGAGTATTGATTGATGATTTTCATGAAAAGATTTTCAAGTATGCAAGTTGAAGAGCCATGAACTACAAAAGCGTTTGAACATAAAATCTGTGTCTGTGTGTTTCAGTATATTATTAATATTCCTACTTTTCATACGAAGAATCAATATCTGAAGGAGCGTAGTTGGGAAGCAGTTGCAACATCGCAGTTGCTCCGAAACAATCCACATTCTTGATTTTTCGACCTGGAGAAGTTTAAGCCGGTGTGTGTTGACAAGCTTATATTTTCTTTGAAGGTATTATGAATGATGGGTAAATGCTTTTACATAAAAGGTTTAATCGATTCAGTAAAAATGCATTAAAACAAGAGTCTAAAGCACATGCAGCTATTTGACATCCTCCCCATGAACAAGGTTGTCATCTGCGATGTTACTTAAAAAACTAATAACAATGGCACTATCAAACAGTTATGCGGTGGTTTATTTATAAAGTACGTATGTATGTATATATCTGGGTTACAGCAACGCAAAACGTTTATGAAACGGATACATTACGCTTTGAAGAAAAGTATCAAAAGGAAAATTTACTCGGTTAGTTTTTTTTGTAAATTTTTCTCTGTGTAAGTTGTAAAAGACGAACGAAATAGAGAAGTGATAAGCCTCAGCTAGGATTTACTTGCTCAGATCTTTAATGTCGCAGAGAGTAGGAGAAAATCTACACAGGAGTTGAAAGCAGTATAACCAGGGCAGTGGTTCAATACTTTTATTATTGCCCAGCTATCAGAGAGTGCGGTATTTCATTGGATTTTCATATAGCAATTTTGCACAAATCTTCTCTCGTTCACAGGACGAGGATCAAAAACAGACCAGTGAGACCTGTTTACTTGAGAGATCATGCCTGAGAATGTCACAGAATCATAAAAATTTCGCAGCTGTAATGCACATGGTACGTATATACCGCAATAATAGCCTTTATTACGATATGAAAAATATGAAGACATAATGGACTCTAAAGCTTCTTTAGTCCTTCTGTGAGCAAAATGGGATGGAATTTGCCAGCAGGTTCATAAAACCTCAAACATAAAATGCTTTTATTTTTCCACAGCAGAAATATGGAATAAATGGCAGTCATGCAGACAAGGATACATTTACCTTTCGTTAACCCAGCAATTTCACCACAACTTTATGAAATTTGGTCAAGTTGGAAAACAGTAACAGTCTGAGACACACGATACAACAATAAATAAAAATAAATAATAAGTGAACTAACTCACTGAGAGGAAAAATACGGTTGGTACATACTTACTGCGTACATAGCTAATGCCTACGTAACTTTGTACATAACATTGTAAAAAGTAACCAAAAGTAATTTCAAAACTGTCCCCGTTTTTCATGCGATTATTTTCTCGGCCACACAGGCCAAAAAGAAAAGCTTTGTCTGGATAATACTTTTTTTGGTACATTATTATGTGTGGCATCATAAGAAGTAATGTAACCTTTACCATGATGAAATCTGATATATTACTTGGACTAACCCACACACTAAGGATAAATTGCGTAAAAATAAGCCACATTAATTTACCCGCACCTCCGCAGTGTTCATCAGCATGGTGTACACGAAAATGACCAATTTTTTTCTTTTTCTCTGACCACTAAAACCTTGCCAGTTTTCATTTACTCTGTCTCCCTCGCACACAATGCATAACACTTCGTTACACTGTGTACTTTAGCCTGACAGCGTGAATTTCTCTTTTGTATAGGGTTTTTTACCTCGGTCGGTCGGTTTTTTTCATCACGTAAGTAAATGAAAGTCATGGTGTGTGTCTGACGAGCATATAATAGGATGGTACCTAGTTAAATATATATATGGATTCCTGTCTCATGGTCAGTAATGAATGAGTAAAATTGCTGAGTGCTGCAGTAGAGTCCAAAGAATGTATATAAAAAAAATCAAGGCTTAGCCAACCTAATTTTTATCTTCTTGCTCATTAATTCAGTTCCATGCATGAGATGATCCTACTGATGAGCCCATCACCGTATCATACAAGTAAGCCTTTTGTGTAATAATGAAGATTTAAACATTTTGGGGTTTCTCTCTGGCATATATAGTCTTTTGATGTGCATTATAAAAGGTCACGAGCACTTGCAAATTTTGATTCCACTCTCCATGCCTTTATGGGTTTCTACCTCTCATTCCTTAGAAAAAAAGGATCGACCCATAAGATATATAAAAGACGGAAATGACCTAGAGAAGAAAAGAAAAGAGAGCGTGAGTGTGCATGGTCTTTTGCATTTGGGTACAAGTTAAAGGCATCTGTTTTAATGCATAACATGTCCTCTCCTTGGTTAGTTGAACAAGAAGAAGAAAGCAGGCGGAGTGGGAGTGTTAGAAATCCAGTGTCTGGTTAGTCTTCTCACAGCGAGTACATTTACAAAAGAGCAAGAATAAGAGTTGAGTAACGTTGGTGGTGGTGAATGGTTTGCGATGAAAACGAGTAAAAAGGAAGAAGACAGAGAAAAGAGAAAGCTGAGCTGAATTAGGTTTCGAGTTAAGAGGGAAGTACACACACATAGACGGGCTTATTCTTTTTTTATTCGTATTCTCGCTTAGTTAGCTTTTTACTCTACTACCTTCACTCCTCCGGATGCTGGAAGTCGTGTGTAAAACTCCATGAATGAGCTTTTACTACTGATTCCTTTTTATAATATTATCTACTATATAGCCTTTAAGCAGTAGAGTGTAAAAGGTCAAAGGGAAAATCAAGAAAAAACGACGGAATGTTCAAGGAGAGGAAATTTGGTATAGAAATTTGGCTCAAGATGCAAACTCTCAGTATTCCAGAGTAAACGCTTTATATGATGCTGTGTGTGTAATGAAAATCGTAGCATAATTGGACACATGAAATAAAGGAGTAGAAACGACAGTTGTCAGTCACTCTCTAAAAACTCTGTAGAAGAATGTGAGTATTTGTCTATCTACTTTAAAAAACATACAGACATATTTTTTACTAGCACTTGAGTAAATGCTTGTATATGTACGTTTCATTATGAGTGAAAGCATATTGTATGCATGCAAGCATAAGCTTTTCATGCTTCTTTTCTCCATCACTTCAGAGTGGAGTGAGCAACGGTGGAGATTTTGAGGATGAATGAGAGAAGCTTAAGTATCGTAACGGAACTACATATGCTACTAAAAGGATCCATCATATTATATAATTCTTATGCAACAAGACAGCTCAAGCTTTATTCTTCTGCTTAGCTATGTGGGTTCGTCTCTGAGCAAAACATGAATAAATATGAAAGGAAGGGAAAAGGTAGGTGCCCTTACATAAGGAGAAAGTATGACTGTGAAGAGATAACAAGGGAGAAAAAGGGTTGGATATGTTAATGTGGTGAAACTATGAATCTTTTTTCTTCTTTCAAGCGCCCAAGTGGGAATATGTAAATATCTTATCTTTGGAGAGGGAGAGAGAAACACATACACAGACAGAGATAGGAAAAGATTGTATGGTAGCAACATCATTATGGTGCTGAAGAGCTCATCTCTTTAACTCTGCGTGAGCTGAACTGAAACGATCTGAATGAATTGTCGGGAAACACTAACATTATATGAAGGGTCCGTTGAAACGGTTTCAAATGTTTAGATTTCAAGATTAAACATGGTGCATACGTACATTTGGAACGTTCACGTATGGCAGTTTTGCAATTCAAAAGAAGCATTCCGCTTTATTACATGCTGATTCCTGGAATAAAGTTTTCAATACATTATGTACACACTTGTATCATAAAGTATAAGATGTAAGCATGCATCATTCCATAATATGCTCAAGACTTTCAAAGGAGCAAGGAAAGCACCTGATATCTGCTCTTTTACTTTTCTCCTCTCTCTCTCGCGTCAAATCCTTGTCATTCTTCTCGTCTACTTTTGTATTTTTTACTCTTTACCCTTTTTACTTTCGCTTCTTAGACTTAAACCGACGCCCCTTGTATTCTCCGTAGTAAAAACCGTCATTTCCGTTAAAGTCAATTGGCATGACCCACAAAACAAGAACTATAAAAAATTTCCTTTGGCAAATATTGACGTGTAGTAGCATACACAGTACACACGGTTACTGTTGCTGTGTACATAAGGATGCACCCATTCAGTCAAAATAATGATCAGCAGGAGAGCACAGGAGGAAGATTGTATCAGATCAGAAACTGTGAGGGATGTGTGTACACACGGAAGCTCGAAGACAGAATAAAAAGGAAAAAAGAGTATAACGAAAAGCTCTATACCAAAAGTACTGATCGTAAACCTGATCTTAGTACATATAAAAAAGAACAGCTCACAAGTTTTTTTTCCTTAGCCTTCAACGCTCTCCTCTACACGTACGTCCGTGTAACGTCTCGAAATTTTTTTTCTAATTCCAACTCGCACCAAACTCTCTTCTTCACTTCTCATCTTGTCTTGATCTTGATGAGTAAGAAAGATTGCTTCTTCTTGGTATTTTTTACAACAACACCCCACCCATTCGCGATTTTTACCTCTGTCTCTCATTCTTCTTAAAATATATTACATAAGACGAAAACACAAATGAGTTTTATGCGGTTATGCTGTTAAGAAAGGTGGAATATTGAGCCAGTTTTTTGTTAAATCTTTTAGCATACATATTTACTTAGTATTTACCAAGAGCCAACTTTTTTGGTTCAATTCACTTTTAAATTTGTATTTCTTTTCATGTTGACGCTTTTATGAATTATACAACTATTCCAAATGGAATAATAACCTCGTTTTGATGTTTTTTTCACTCTTGAAGCTCAGGCAGGCACAACAGAGCCTCGAGATTTTCCATGTACATATATATTAGATATGTATGGTATGCAATGGTGCATCTTCTGGCTGTAGTCATGTATTAGATTCAATTTCAATGGGTGAACGCCTGCACTTGTGAAATATTCAAGGTAAAAAGGTAAGAACTCTAATGGAAAAGCGGCAAACTGACTGTGACTGTTGTATATACCATCTTCAACTCACTCGGAAAATACTTTACCTCTTTTCACATACACACATATCACTCCTCAATCTTATCTCGCTATCTTTTTCCCACATAATACCTATTTTCTTTTTGGGAAGGTAAATCGAAAAAAAAAACTACCAATATACGTTATAACGTACGTTTCTTTTCCCTGTTCCGTGGGAATAAATTGCCGTTTTGTTCCCATTCTCCAACTCAGCTTGCATTTTTGTTGGAAATGCAATGATAATATTATGTGTGCCTTTTGTACTTGAAGCTTTCTCCTTTCATGGTCCTTATATGAGCTTGTGTGTGTTTGTGTGTGTCTGAGAGAGTAAATCCCTCAACAGTCTTGCTTTTGCTTTGGTATGCTTTCTCTTTCTCCTTTCAAACTCTTTTCCCAGTTAGCTCCCTCAACAGTTACCACAAACTGATAGTAAATACAGAAAATTTATATAGAAAACTGCCGCAAGAGCGGATAAGCTATGGGGTAGAGAGTTAGTTTCAGTAGTTTTTGTCTGTCTCGTCGTTATCCTGATAGTGAGCTGAATAAATACACACTCACACCTATTCTATTATGTCTATACACAAGTTGAAGCAAAGCTACCGGAAAAAGCTTGACTCTGAGCTATACCGGATGTTAGAAAGCAGAGAAGGAATTAGGCTGTCAAAGTTATATATGCTTCACCACTTTCATTTTCTACAGAGAATATTTTATGCACATAAGGATGAGACTCCCCTTCTATATAGTGTATAGCTTGTTGTTGTATGGGAAATTGTATAAATATTTATTTTCAGATATAACGTATCTTATTTACTCCTCACTGGGAAATGTATATGATGTGCCAAAAAGTTGAATGAGAAAGTGTCTTACCTATTTCATGTATCAAGTAGCATAGGAGCGGAAGAAGATGGAGTAGGGAAGAATGAAGTTTAACTGTCGTACAGTAAAATATAATACAAGGAAAGAGAATAATCCGCCACGAGTTTAGAGTTTTTAGGAGCACACATGTGTTGTTGTTCGCGGCGGAAACTTATATACACCAAGAGTAATAAACTTTTTACATGCATAAGTTCTACTTACGACGAAATTTATTACTTTCTTCAAATCCAAGTGTATAGTATATCACATCCTATTTTTTATTATACGTGGTAGGTATTGAAGTGTTTGCATAGCCATATGCATTCATTTCAGTCGCCATTTAGATCTTCATGTTTTACATAAGTAGCTATTCTCTCCAATGGCACTCTACGAGTTTCTCTTAAAGCATCTCAGCATAAAATACATTATATGATATAGTATTCAAGCATGGAATTTAAAAGGACATGTTTCACTATCGTAATTTCTGTACAAAATGCCTTTCTACGGGAAAGATTTTTTTTGTGTTTCTTATTGTCAGCACGTTTAAAGATGTGCTTGGTCGCATGCATGAAGAAAGTATAGTTTTGCTTGAGAGCAAAAAGGAGAAAGCATGGGAAAAGAAGAGAAAACAGTGGAACAGGTTTATTCTTTTTTTTATGCTGAAATTCTATACAGGCACGAAAAAGAAGGGACATGAGAAAGAGAAATACTAGACAAGTGTTAGCTTTCCGGAAATGCTTTTGTGCATGCATGCTCACTTAGTAACTAAAAAGGGATGTATATAGGCTTGGCCTTGTTTTCTCGGATGATTACAGAAAACGCTACAAGAAAAAAAAATGTACATAACAATACATACCTTCAGATGTACATAGTGGGAGGAAATAATGTGAATAAATGTGCTTTGATACCATCAAATAAAAATATACAATGCTGGTTAGGATTCCCACAGTTGTACTACAATTTCGATAACTTGATGCCATAGTTGACTTGGCCGCTTTTGCTTTCACCATTTCAGCATAGGGAATAATAACAGGGGCAGTTATATACAGTGTGGATAGAATGTGAAACTTGGTTTCTTGAGTAGCCTGGAAATAAACATAACGTGGCATCTTTCTCGGACCCACATCTCTATACGGTTGGTTTATGTGGATTCACACACAATTCCTATACTCTCCTCGCTTACTGAAGAAGTTAGGTTAAACAAGGACGATTTTCCATGCCAGAGGAAAAAGAAGACGATGAAGAGTAGTGGAGGAGAAGAACAAGGCTCATATTATTTTGCTTGGTTCACATGTCTTGGAGAGCTGTGTGTGCCGCGGCCACCGCCACTTCTACCACAAGCCAAGCTAGTGCACTTGAGCACTCTCTCGCTTTTTCCAAACCCTTTCTGGCTCCGTTAAAAAACAGAAGGAAAAGCAGAGTGGATTTTTCGTCTCTTTGGTGAAAATGAAAGGAGAAAGCAAAAAGAGTCGTTGGTGAAAAGGATGCTGTAACTTCTCAAACTCTTCTTTTTACTGGTGTGTTAGATATGGATGATGATGATGATGAGTACTATTGGAAAGCCGAGGATGGTCACGAATGGTGGAGGAGGTATGGCTTTCTATGAGTTTGCTATAGATATAAAAATGGGTTAAAAAGAGCTATATAAAAGAACAAAGTAGATTATTATGGGGAATGCGATGCGCGATGCAATGCAATGCAGCAAAAGAGTAACTATATCTCTATCCACCACAGAGTTTTACAAGTGGTGGCACAACTCGTGGCTCTACATTAGAGAAAAAAGGATAAACACACGGAGAACAGTAGTAGTTTAGTATTATATTGGTCTGTTGGGCCAAAAGATGGAATGCTGTTTTATATTGATGCTATAGTTATTTGGTGCGGGTCAGTCAGCTCCATTCTTTTCATTTCTCAACTTACATAATGCATGGAACAAGTAGCTGTACGTTATTGAAACAACATGAGTTAAAGTTAAGAGTTTTTTTTCAGTAGAAATAGTTTGAAGCTATTGTTGCACACACAAAGCAGTGTATATATTACAGCTAAAGTTTTATATATCAATGAAAAGTAAAAAGTACTAATGGAAACAAGTAACAGAAAGAAAGTGAAGACTCATCACGGACTTTTTAGTCTGAAGTTGGGTACTATGGTGTAAGGGGTACAGAAGAAGCAAATAATAAAATGGCATCAGTCAGCAACTAGCTCACAGCTCGTTCATTCTCTGGTTAAAATGTACGTTTAAATGCGTGCTCTACGACTATTTTCTCTTTTT
>JAHZNG010003054.1:0-41733 GCA_027744375.1 Orchesellides sinensis
GTATGTTGTTATGTTTATCAAGGTAGCAAATTGAGTGAGAGATATTATTATAACTGTATGTACTTTAAAGTATCATCTGAGTCATTACCTCACTTCCAACTTCAATATCAACAAATTACTACTGCATACTTAAAATACCTTGACCATGTCCCATATCTGTGTCTTCCCAATAATTTTATTTTTTATACTATTTATCAAGTATCATTTTTAAATGAAGCTTGATAGTAAATAATTATATCTCTATGATTCTCCATAATTTTCTGTTTTGTTAGTAAATGATCGTTAATGCATTGCACATAGTTAATTGCAAAAAATGTTCCAAGACATTCTACGCATTAGTGTTGACCAAGTCTGGATTGGGGTATTTCAACGAGACTCACGATGTCTTCTGGAACATTAGGTGTAATACTAAAATACATGATCATGCTTCATATACACATTTCTGTATGTATATTTTTATTGGGTACGTTATATGTAAGTTTGTAAAATATATTATGCATAATATTGTCGGCTTATATTTTACATCCTTGACTCTCTGTTTTACCAAATAAAGTCAACATTCCAAATTCCCTATGAAGCAATAATATGTCATAGCAGCATAAAATCTGAATTCTTAGTTCATCATCCCACGGACATTTTTTTCTAACTATAACTAATCACGGTGGACATGAAGACCTTGATAAACTAACATAACAAAAAGATTGACATTCAGATTAGTAAATCAAGAAGCATCACTACAAAACAATCATGGTAAAATATAATACCAGAAGCCAAAAAATCAAGTCATTTCAAGTGATTGACTACTGAAACATGACGGATGATGATTTGTATTTATTGCTGTAATAATGCAATTCGGTAGCTGTCATGAAATAACCGTCATTTAAGTCATTACATTCAGCATGCCTTCAAAACAATGCTTAATATATGTACCAACTCAATTGTCTTGTTTTTGTTCTACCTGGCTCATTTTCTATTGTTAAAACATAAGTATGTGAGATTACAATCAGGTTTCCTGTTTGGTTTGCCAAAAATAAAATTGATTTTGATCATAAACCAACTGCACTACTTCATCATTTAAAAAAAATATCGTTGTATCTTTTAAGATTTTAGTCAGTTAAGGTAATAATCAAAATTTCTTATCTTTGTATTTTGATTAATTGTTTGATTATGATCATTTGTTTATTTTGGTTTGCATCCCTTATTTTGTTTGGGCAATTTTCTATAGTCTTCAAAGAATCCAGGTGGCCATACTAAGTAATTCTCTTTGACTGTCATAAGCAAAAGGATCTTTACAACAACTGTGCCATTCCTTTTTTGGATAGAACTATTGATATACAATTTCACATGGTCACCTTCGAAATTTACTAATTAAGATGTCAATGTCAAAAGAAAGCTCAATCATAACAAAGAAAGTACTTCATCGCTTCATACTTGACGAGCAAAATCAATTGCGAGAAAGTATACATATTACAATCAATTACAGCACTGCTTGGGACTACTTGATTGAAAAGGGTGTGCTTTGACCTGCCTCTGGACAAAACAAATTTGTTCATAGTTTTACTTAACAGGCATAGAACACAGAGATCTTGTTCCGTTGAATTTTCGCTTCATTTAAATAAAATCATAAGGACTGTGCTATAGTTGTGATTGTTTCATTAAAGTTATTTCAGTCCTTCAGAAAACACATTAAACATATAATAATAATATTTCATTCGTGTTTATGAAATTATTTTCTAGTAATCCATACGACTAAGAAGTCCAGTAATAATTTTTAACTTTCAACTAAATAATACCGTAAAAACATCACGACGGACTGATAACTAGTTCACAAAGGAATGAATTATTGGATTAATTAGATTTGGTTAATTTGCAATTCTTACAATGAATCCGCATCATTACATTCGACATTGTTATATTTTATTTTAACCACGAGCATCAGAATCTGAATATGGTGAGGAGGATTACGGAGACCGGAGAGGCTATAGGTAACACAAAATGACATAATGATCTGTTGCCAGAGGTGTGCATTAGTTGTTTTACTCAATACAACATTTATGCAAATATGTATCTCATATAAACTTCACACAATTAAATTACTTTTCATCGCGCTCAATATTTTACCTAACCAATAATGTAGCTTTATCCTGCTAAACATGGAATCATATACTAGGTTTTGTTTTTTACATGGTCTGGAGCATTTTATGACATTGTATACTGGGGATAATTTAGTACAAAAATAGATCAAAAACCCTTGTGTAATAACTTGACATTCGTACCGTCTTACTGCACACCTATAGCGATCTCATAACACAAGAGCAGATGAGCTCTAAAAAATTCACTGGGGGACGCCAACGAGACTGACTGATGTTATTAATGAAAATGACGATGATTCATTTCTAGGGTCAGCATAATTTCTTGTAGAATGAGGTGCAACGTAATGAGGTAATGACTCAGATGATACTTTAAAGTACATACAGTTATAATAATATCTCTCACTCAATTTGCTACCTTGATAAACATAACAACATACACAGGTTAAGTTTTTTATACTAAATTGTACGCACAAGCGATCTGGTTTTTGTGAATGAATACATGTACCTTTCGTGATTCAACCACAAAATTACCCAAGTAAACAAAGAGGGTGAGAGAAGAATGACATGTAATTCGCTAATCTGTCTTCTGGTATGATCTCATCTTCCCAATAGGCTAGTCTATCTTATTTTGAAATTTATAAACTGGAATGACTATTTTGAAGTGTTATTGCTTTTGGCAAGGCACCAGTTTGCACTATTGCACCATTCACGTGTCGCCGGCAGTAATTTTGACTGAATGTTAATAGTTTCTCATCGTTATAAAAAGACTAGCTGATTTTATTCCCTTATTTGGAGATAAAGGTAAGATATGCTAAGGGCAATTATTAATGACTCACCAGTGCTCATATTTCCATAACTCTTTTTGCAAATTCCTATGAATTGGAGAGTAATATCAATGAATGCCATCATCATTCTTAACACATCCCAGCTTATCATGTTATTCATGTGCACTCAAATACCTCAGATGATATGTTGTTGATGTTGATGTTGATACTCCACTTGTGATTAGTGGTGTGATTACAATGTACGCTGCTGCACTACCTAAACAGTTTAGTTGGTAATTATATATGTGAACACCATCGCCGTTGTGTTATCCTTCCTCTGATGAGGATGTTATCTGGAGGATGCGGATGCAAGGTTTTTTCGTTCACGTTTTAAATTTGTAACTTGGTAATTCACCCCTTTGCTTTTCAACACACGTGCACATACTGAATATATATTGTTGCGTTACTCTGTTTAATTTTATAGATTTAGCATTTCTTCATTATAATCTAAGAATTTTGAGTTTAGTCATGTTTTCTGCGCTCAATTTACATGGAAAAGTGCACTAAGTTTTTATAACTCCGTAATACAATCAAGGAGTATGTTTGACATTCTTCAAGAATTGTAAAATTCCAGGAATTAAAGTAGTAATTTTGAACGTAGAATACAGCTAGTGTCATTATTTTTTCGATACTACAGTAACTAGTTAACCGGTTCGAATGATTTAATGCAACACTTATCAGATACTTACTTTTTTGCGAAGATGGATATAACTTGGTATGACTAATCTAAAAGTAGTATAACTAAGCTATAATACCACAAAACAGGAAAATATTAGTTCAACAAACGGAGGCTAAAAACAAACATTTCAGACTGTCTTGCTGTGTCACCCTTGCAATGCAAGTTTTAGCCAAATCACAAAAATAGTCACTATTTTGAGTATTGGGTTACTTACAAATTTGAGTGGTATCACGCTCCAGTAGCTTTTAAAACAGCAACTTTACATAGCATTCCTCCTTGCACTCTAAAAAGGTCCTCCACAGCATAAAGTTAGGAATTTGTGGAGTGCAACAAACTAACACACAAAACTTCTATAAATGCAGCTTAATAGAACTGGAATATGCCTCAGGTTTTACTGTCACTTCTTGCTTGGCAAACATTAAAAGACTTTCACATTTAAGTATCTACTAAACTTTTTAAAAAATGTCCGCGTTATTTTACAGGTCAAAAGATGCGTACGTAAGCCCACTTGACTTCTCTAAATTCCCTGAGGTTCACTTTTTAAAAATTATGTACAAAATGCTGTCTCCACTTTGCCAACACTATTGACAAATATTTCTCACAGATTTTCCAAATATTCTATACACACATAAGCCGACCAATACCTTCAGAGTCCAATGATTTACCTTTTTTCCTACTGTTGAATTCCGAAAAGACTAACCTTAGCGTAAAAAAGTGCAAGCTTATTATACTCATACTCTGGTAATTTGGAGTATGAAATATGGTCTCGTGTTAAAAAATCGTGAACAACTAAGATGGTAATACATACATGTCCAAATATTATAATACGTATTACGATACAAAAATCTTTCCAATGCATTCAACTGACCAGCTAACTCGGATTCTAAGCAAACACGTTTACCTAATGCCAAACATACTTAATATCCAAGAGTAATAACATGTTTTTCTTGTCAGATTCCCAAAAAGTCCATATCTTAAATGATGGAGTTGAAATGAGGATGATAACGGCTGTGAGCCAAACGAACAAAAGAACAGAATTGCTAGTGTTGTATATATATGTACATAATAAGTCTACACCTTTTACTAATCAAGTTCACATGCCATGCATGCATATTAGATGCAGTTTTGTTACTACTGAGTACTGAGAGATCAAAATCCATAATAATAATGATAATAATAAAACACGAGGTACAAAGAATATAAAAAGTCCTTTCTTCATACACTCAATATTACATGTTATGATGACGCGGTTTTTGCATTTCTTTTAGGCTGTGCTGCATCCTGCATTATAGTCATCTAAATCATAAAATTTGTAATATATAATGTAATAGTTATTCAGTAAACTTCATAGTAACTCTTAAAACACGTCGAGTAAGTGTAACTCAACATGTCGCATCACAATAAAATATTCCCAACGTTATCGGAAACTACGGTCATTAATGTATTGTAAAAATGCAAGAAGTAATGCGTTTTTAAAAAACGACTTTACACGATCCTTTTGTTGACGTTAATAATACGTAGTGCTAAAATCGTAAGCATGCATGTGGTGTGTAGGTATTCCATGTAGGAAATCTCTTTTAGCTTCACCTTCTCCGGCAAACTAGTGCAAAGTGGGCTCAAGAAAGGATGTGTTTCTTTTTAAAACGTTTTTTTTGTTTATGCCCACACAAAAAATAATAATGTAAAAAACATAACTGCGCGTCTCCTGGGTTGTTTATGTAAAGAAATTTACAGCGAACAATGGAAGTGTGCAATATAATCAATGCAACCCATAAAAATGGTAAAGCTAGGCCATGACGTTTAGAAAACATCGATAACAAATTTAATCACTATTCGAGAAAAAAAAACACCCATATTGTTGTAAAACCACTCTCTTGAAGCAATGAAACTCTTCATTTCATTCCCATTGCAACATATTTCCCCAGAAATGTCTTTCCCCAAAAAAACTTCCAAGAATACATAAAAATACACGTACAAACCTACATGTACGACATATAATAGTGTTCGACCAACATCATCCAAGTTGGTATAGGAAAAGCCATAAATCAGCGCCGACCGATCAAGATGAAGATGATCACCAACCAAGTCAGCAAAATATATGCAAAGTAGATCTCAATTAACTAGTGATAATTGAAGTTACTACGGGTGGCATGAAAAGTGCTTTCATATAATTTCCCTCTGTGTTCTCAACCACTTAATTATTATGAACACCTTTAATGTACATTCTCAGAAGTGAGCATTTAAAATAGCAGTTGTCCTACTCCGCAATCAGTACACAAGCTCATTTGCAGATTTTCACCCACACGCTTTTCCCCAGTTTTGTTCTGGAATGTTCACGCTTTGACTAGACAGACAGTCAGTGATGATGACGATATCGTGTGTATATAATAATGATGATATGGAGGACGCACAAGGATAGCGACATGAAATGCATGCACCGATAAAGGAAGTTTAAGCTTTTACTCCGACACAAACATTAGTATATTCTGATTCTGATGTTGATCTGATAATATATACATACATATATAAATGGATAACATACGTTAAAGTATAAAATTCGTTCTTTCGCTTGGATGTTAGTAATGGTAATTAAATTTGTACCGTGTGGTTCTATATTTGGTATGTTTAGTCTTCATTACAAATGTATGTAGGCGAAAGAGTAATGTGTATGAATGCATTTAGAAAAGTGGCTGCATGTATATTACTTCATTGAAAGGAGTGACGGAGATGATGAAGATGATGATGATGAGCTACTAGTAAAATAGTAATACAACAGAACATGCATAAAATGACCAGGTAATAAGTGCATGATTCTATTGTATAGGAATGTGATCAACTAAATACTTGATGGGTGTTGTTCTCATGTAAGTACACAACTAAAAACTGTACATTTATCTGAAATGTTCTTGTGATGCAAATGTGGCCGGTTATTAGACAGTGTCCAATCATGCACACACACACACACACATTTAGTACATGTATACATACATATACATACAACTTTTAAGGGAATTTTGCAGAGAACGTCAGATCATAAAATGAGAAATTCGTCAAACAAAATCCAAGAAATAACCCACACAAAAGTAATGTATGTAAAAACACAACAGTCAAACAAACTCAAGAATAATGGTGAGGATGCAAATAAAAAATTTTCACTTACGAAGATCGACTGCTGCAGAGAAAACTTTTAGGCTTAAATTTACACATGAGTATACAATACAAAAAAAGTGATTGGTTGAGGATGAACAGTGTATACTGTATGGCTAAGAGAATGTTCTACAAAGATACGGACCGGATTTATAACGACATACGTCCAAATCGAGTAAATGAATAGGATATGATAAGAGTGTAAATCGTCACTCCCGTTTTGATTTCCCACAACGACAAAATTTATTTCAAACTGGCACTTTAAACATCAAGATTCTAACTGATGGAGATGCATTGGCGTATTACTATTTATATGTATGTGTATACACGAAGACCGAGAAAGAAAAAACACATAAGCAAACTTTTTCGTTGAACAGTAATATTTATCTCGTAGCTTTTTTTTTCTTTAAATTAAAACTTCACATTTCAACTTGTTCAAAACTTGTCATTATTTAAAGACTACTTTATTCAACTGACAAGATC
Organism: Orchesellides sinensis; assembly: GCA_027744375.1. NCBI lineage: Eukaryota > Metazoa > Arthropoda > Collembola > Entomobryomorpha > Orchesellidae > Orchesellides > Orchesellides sinensis. Next base: position 7,227 of record JAHZNG010003054.1, read on the forward strand.
CAACTTAACTTTCCCAATTTTAAATGCACTCCTGAACAGGCAACTGTATTTATGAAGTTGTGTGAAAAGTTGAGATAAACCATGTAAAGTTAACTCCATGTCGAAATACAAGTTCAGCCTAGTATTTTATGTTGAACAAGAAAAAACTGAAAAAGGGTTGTGTTGGTTTGGAGGAAAAAAATAATAATCATAAAGATTAAGGTTTCAGGTTAGGGAAAAATTGGAAGAAATAATACAAGAATCACTTTTTTCTGCACACAAAGGCACACTCATACAATCCTTATGTATTTTTCCCCCACAACAGTTTCGTCAAAGACTAGCAAGTCTTCTTCTAATGCAAGAATGCTTGTATTTAAAGAAAAGAAGAAAAAAAATAGTTTTTTAGAATCGGTTAGAATTTGGCAAGGACAACTGTAACTTGTTTTGCCAAAACATACAATAGGAGTGAATCCTCTGAAAAGCTCTTTACAACACATAAGAAAATCTCAGTCCGCTATATATCGTATTAGTTAGGTTTCGAGTTCGGAGGTAGCCAGGAATATCTGTTCTGAACTAGATGTACAATGTTTTACGCTTGAAATTATGAGTATACTTGCGAGACAGAAAGAGAGTGAACAGTTCGAGAAAACTTTTCGTGCTTCCTCGGAGTTACCTATCTTTTCAGTGAAGGAGAAGAATAAAACAGGCGTAAGTTATCCTTTTCGAAAAAAAAATCTTGTTGCTCTTGCCACGGTTCAGCGAAGTGTAGAATGGTGGAATGCGCAAGTATGTGTAGATAATGCATATACCTACATTCATTTATATTATCTTTGTATCTATTCTTTCTTTTCCATATGCATACCGTGTACCCATGTGTATTCTTTACTGTCTCAGATCTTCAGAGGTAACATTTGCTCAGATTTTGTATTACAAAGCGTGTTGAAATTTACTGAAAACTGCGAGAAGAAAAAGTATGAAGAAATTCACATTTCCTATTCAAAAAATGTAAGTTCCTGATAAGCACCCTAAATTTGTATGCGTGTAAGTATGTATGTATGAATATATGTATGGGTTTATAACTATGGGTCTATGAATAGATACATATAATGTATGAATGTATCAGGACTAACTAATGATCATTCATTTTCACTAGATCACCAAGTCTTTTCATGACCCAAACAAAGCAGCTGTCTGGATTCAAATCTTTAAACCATTTTTTTAATATTTATACAAGAGTAAGAGTATTTTCGTTGCAAACTCTCGTATTGCCTCCCATGTTTTTACAGAAAAAATGACAGTGTTTCTTTCAAACAGATGTGCAGTTTTATGTTTTCTTCATTTAAAATCATTGTTGGTACGAAAAAAATACGCATTAGCCTCAAACACATAATATAAATGCATACAACATACAGTACGACGTCCTATCCACTATCCCTAACCTCCATGCAAAAAAGCTAATTTTTGAAGTGAGCTCAACATATTCGGAAAGCTTTTGCTTTGTCTAGGCTTCATGCAAATCGTTTCAGAATGCATGTAAAACACAAATCAAAAATGTATGCAAATACCTTTCTCCACTTTTTCTGGCTAGCTCGAAAGTTATAATTGGCGTAATTAGTATATTTTTGCTATAAACTTAGACAGATTTGTCGGATTCACGCAATAATAAACTCATAGTGCAAGGTCTTTTAAAAAGTACTTTGAATTAAGCTAGCTTCCAAATCTATTCAAAATAATAAACAAAATTTCTCAGAATTTAAGTATGACTTCTAAGAAATTTAAGTCCACAGCTGGGGCATCGGCTGAGCAAACATCTGTGTACAACGACATTTTAAAATCCAGCTGATGTTATTGAGATCATAATCAAAAATAAACTTCCGCATTCTACCGAATTGATTTACAAAATTCATCATTACATATAGGTTTTCTAAAATAACTAAAGGATACTGATTCTCTTCTAAATTTTAGTCAATAATGATTGCCAAAAGTAGGTTCATTGACTGTCTTCAAATTGTTACACATATTGCTCGCCCCCATTTTCTGAAAGGGATTTGTCATTCATTCTTTTATGATTCTTCACCGCACAATTACATTATTTACTTAGAATCACCCCTTAATTTTTAATACTCATCATGTTTCAACAAATTTTGCATACAAGAGTAAAATAACATGCAAATGCGATGTGATGACCTTTTTTAAAACATAATATGAGGTAAGCATCTACGGCACCTTTTTTTATAAATCCTAGAGTGATTGGTTTGCACCAGGAGGACATTGATTACTCATCTTGTTCCGCGAAATGATAACAGTAAACAATGAAGACGCCAAGTAAAGGGTACAACAATAACATACTATATCCACCTACATTTTACAAAGGCAGGTATTAATTTGCATCATCGCATCACAATCATGACAAAATGCAGTACAAGATTTTTTAATGAAGCTGGCAGGAATGAATTGTGCAACGCAACGCTGGGATTTTTATTATGCGACCAAAATCATTGTTTGTGTACAGTTCAATGCACACAAATAATACAATGATACTAATTTGAACTACATTCTGGCAATCGACTATTTCTCTCCTTTCTTATAACATAGCGTGAGTTTTGTCATCCGTTCATGTATTACTAACGATACAGATGTGTATCATTGTATATTTGGGCTACGACATCATCCTCATTGCCATCAACACCCCAATGATTTTTTAAGGATGGGGTTAAGCAATACATATGTATATATTTTTTGTTGGAGTAGTGCACTCTTATGCATAAATACACTTTGGTTACGTTGTTATTATTATAATTATCAATATCAGCAGCGTAACATACAAAATCTCAGCGCTATGAAAGTAGAAAGCCAAGTGATGAAGATGAATCACCAACTGTCTCCAATGCAGCATGATCATCAAGTTTTTTGGCTGCTCGCTCATCCTGCCTGTTGAACATGAATAGCTTTTAAAAAGCTTATCATGTTTTGCGGTGACTCACTCATGCATAGCACCACCACCACTATAGCGTTTAAAGACGAGAGGAGAAAATGAAAACAACGTGTGCCAAAATAATCCGGGAAACCATTAAGTCGAATGAACCTTCTTTTCCCATTTTCCTATATTAATCACAATCACTAAAGTCGTTTTGTAAGTGTATGTATGTATGTTTGGAAGCATGCTCAATTTATGATTATAGCACTGCTATATATTATGAATCTGTGTACCTATATGGATAAAGGGTGTAGGAACTTCTATATGGTACTCACACTTAAAACTAAAATAGATAAGTAAATTGACAATTTCCATTTAAAAACATGCATTAATCCATGCATTAACATCAGAGTTGATTTATGCAGACCTGTGCCTGCACCCGTGCTTGATGATAATAGTATGCTATGATTACAATTACAATTTTTTTATTATTTATTCATATCAGCGTTCAGTTTGTCTATTTAGTATCCTATAGGTATGACGCTGGGAACATTGATGATAATAATCTAAAATGTAATTTGGTATTCTTCCATCATCACCACGTCACTTCATGTCCACATCAATTCTTCTGCCAATTACAACCTAAGACGACCATAGACTAGATCACTATCAACACAGCACAAAATTATTACTGGCTTCTACACCTCTTTCCAATGAATAATAATAAAAAGCTATCAGAGATTCTATATGTATGTAGTTCTTATTATAGTATTGCTATCTTGACTAGAGACATGTTTTTTAAATAATTGTAGGCGAGATCTACCAGTATGTTTAGGCAATATGCTCCCGTCTATGTAATCATTCCAATATAAATATTGATTGGAGTGCCAACAAGGTGGACAGCTTATTCGTCAAAACAAATCAACTGGGAGGAACTTCAGGGGATTACATGCAATTGGCAAACATGTATCACTCTTCTGACAGAAATTCAGTCAAAATTTCAGTTTTCCTATTAAATAACTCAATTTGTGTTGAATGCAGTAGGTATTAAAATATTTACATATTTATGGTGCAAGAACAAAAATGACGTTTTAAGAAAAAAGTAAAAGCACTACGACATTTTCCGTCCTATCATAAGCTAGAAAATATTTATAACCAAAACATCAATAATCTCTAGAGAGAAATATTCTTCAAGTACGAATTGGCTGCTTTGCTTTGTTACATTCATAATATCTTTATACTTTTCTTCAACGCAACGAGAAAAGGTTTTAAATTCGAGGTATTCCTATTTTTAAGATTCGAAAAACTCGACTACGCAATTTTTATTACTTAACGTGGAATTTTGTGTAAGAATGTACCGGATTAGGATTCAGGACATGAGTGCATTTACAACTGTATGCTTTGATGAGTTACGGATAGATCCAATATACTTGTGAGATGCCTACTGACAGATTCACAACCATTTTTGCGTTTGCAATTCAGAAGTCTCAGATATACTTAACTTAAAGCTTGTAGTCAATCCAACTAATGGAATAAGAATGTTTTCGTTGAAAATCGTCACATGAATTATATGCATTTCTCATCATATTACATCAAACATCATGATTTATCATTAAAGATAGTGGCTCCCACAGTCAACCATTTGTTATTCCAACTTTCAGCACACTTATCAATTCAGCGTAACAAAGCAACATTAACCTATCATATATGGACGATATATCCTATAGGATCATGTTGTATTCGTAGTTGGCTACCCGTATTTATAAATCAATATTGCATAACTAACTGAACGAACGAGAAGAACATTACCGATGCGATGTACCAAGATTAACTCAGCTTGTTGCCTACAATAGAAGAAGCAAACACAGCACAGAAGTCATTCTTCTACTCAACACCACTGGAAGTCAAGACAAGGTACTTAAAAATGTATCAGCAAGGAAGTAGCTAATACCCAGAAAAAGGTGTTGTCTTTCATTCATTTCAAATGTGGACAAAAAAGCACACGTGTATGATTCAACATACCTTTTTTCATATTCATGTCCCGTCGCATACTCTACACACTTGGAGAGTTCATCTACGTCTACAGTCTACAGGTGCTGTGTATAATTTTTTACTAATCTAAAGAAAGTCCTGCTCTATTCTCTGCTCAAGATTTTTAATATGCAGGGTTATACAAGTTGAGCTACCGATGTGGTAAAGAATTAAATATGGAAGGAAGAAGTTTCATGAATGCATCAGACCGAGCTACTGGACTTTAGCATTCAGTAAATCAAAGAATGAGATCAGTTCAGGTACTGAAGTTACCACTTCCTAAAATGGATCACAAGTGGCAATCGACATGATGGGAATACATAAACGTTTACATACCTATATACGGACCAGTTGCCAAGTAGTCTTATGGTTAATTGAACGACAATTATTGAATGAACTTGTGTAATACATATATACACAATAATAGTACAATAGGATACATATGCATGTATATAAATTATTGTGTGCAAATGCAGACTGCTCAAGTTTTTGCCAGAATATTCCTGAGACGTTGTTTCAGTAGAAACGTTGAAAATCGATCAACGACTCGAAGTGGTAGAAAAGTTTTTTGTCTGCGTGTTCAAGTTTGAAAACTTTCAAAATTCTGTGGCGACAAAGTAAAGTTTTTCATGGCATACACAATGCATAGAAAATTAAAACACGTTGGACGAACGAAACCAATTGGAATATTGAATCAAGTTGTGTATCTGCGAGGGGGTTGGTATGCACACTCATAGTTGTGAGATAAATAGGTTGCAAAATATGTAAAGGCATAAAAATGTATGACAATGTACCTTAGAGAATTTTATGAGAGGTCTTTCTTCTCTGATCCGACAAAAGTTCTTTATCGGAAACGAGTTGTGGGCCCTAAAAGTACATACGTGGGGATTGCTCTTTTTGTGCTTTACTTCTTGGCAATTTGTGGCATGCCATAAAAATTTTGACATTTGCAAATCCTGAATTTGTTTAATAAGTCAGGGTACAAGAATCTCTAAGTAGATTTTCGCGTTTGGCTTGTAAAACCGTCTTGCTTGTTGCGCTAATATAAGATTAAAAAATATGTATATATATCGAAATGTTTGAAAGGGTAAACAACATGTCTGTTTTTATTGCTTGTTAACAAAAAATATACGAAACAATTTCTGTACAACAACGATTTCAGCTTTACAAATTTGAAAGAACGAAATTCTTCTTCACTAAGCCAATTCTCAACAATGAACAAGTATTTTAGAGGTATCGACTTATCCTTTTTCATTGGAAACTTTTTATCATATCGAAAGAACCGAAAATCTAAAGAGAAAGACATATACTTTGTGAGTAAATGTAAATGCATAACCAATCTATCTATATTCAAATTAGTCTTGATGTGAATTAAATTTTCCTATTTTGATCAAAAGCGATGATCCATTACACATAGTTTATATTAATAGAACGGTGACATTTGACATTTGTACCGAATTAATGCTCCACATCTAACTTGCAACATTTTCGACCTTGTTCATCAAACCAGCACCTGTGTAAAATGATACATACATCTCACAACAGACTGACAGCAGTCATCACCGTTTAAAGACAAACACTGCACTGCATGCACAACTTAAATCGTTACATGTGTTTGATGTGATCAAATAAGGTAAAATCAAGCCACTTTTCCAACTAATACAAGACATGTTCAGATATTATTGTCCAATTACATTAAACGTAACAATTGACCACCTGCAGTGACTTCCTCATTAGGGGCGCTATATGCTTAGGATGAGGACTTTTGTGGTGGTCACCTAATACTTTTTGGAACTTCACAACCATGACTTCGAATGACCAAACTTAGAGACAGTCACCAAATCTCATGAAACTTCACCAGTAAATTAAGAGCGATCACAATGGAAAATGGATATGTGTATGGTTTTTTGTGGCGTGGGCTGAATCTTGGTTTTGTTCCTTCTTTTGTGTAAAACTCTATATTTATTTTAATAATACTTACAAGCACAGTACACGATTAACAAAAAATTTATCCATCCGCAAATGCCAAGTATTCATCAAAAAATAATAATAAAATAATAGCAAATACTATTACACATTATATTGTACACGAAAAATCTGCATTACTCCTCTCAGCAAGGGAAAATTTGTATATAAGACGAAAAATTATCATACAAATTTTCAATTTATTTTTTCTAACATGTTTCGTTATGTCACGGTTGGAAAGTTACTTGTTGCCTGGTTGGAAGCATAATAATACGTGACTTTATTTGAGAAAATTCAAAATCCATATTTGGATGTGATCACGAAAACGCTGTATTATCAAGTTTAAGGTAAATTCATTTCACAAAAGTAAACATGAATACATATAACATGCTGCGTGGACCTATAAAATGTATGTGGTGCGCAGTTTGCTGATAATGTACATGCTACTTTTTCAAAATTTATGAATAAATATTATGTACTAACTTTTTTACATTATATCATAATCGTGAATTTATTGTTATGGGTTTGGTTTTTGTAAAAAGAAAAGGCATATACCAAATCGTAGACGTCCATAATATCTGGATCACTCCTTCCTGATGTCATCTCCGCAGGAACTGTCACACTTCTCCGGAACAGTTTTTGTTTCTTGTTTAGCTCACTCATGAGTCGAAGAGACTCAGGCTCTGTGTCCACGCTTTCACTTTTCAACATTGTCTTGAACATGATGGTAACAAAGGCTTAAAACTTCGTTTACGTTTTTACAGCCAAAAACCTTTAGTAATTGTAAAAGTGAATTGCTTTCTTTTTCGATAGAATTATTTAATATATTTTCGAAAGCAAAAGAGAGATTTGATGTTTCTTAAAGTTTCATTTTATGTGTAGTTTGCCATGCTATGGCACGTAATGAGGAAAATGCAAAGCAACACTGAAGAAATTAAGAAGGAGTAACATTTAACTCCTAATTCACGATAGACATCATAATATCAGCCCTCGCAATTGATGCTTAATTATGGTCACTGAGCATAGCTTGCAATAATAATTGCGATATAATATCAAAGCTCATCATAATGCCTACAGCAATAGATACACACAAAAGCAGAGTGATTCGGCATTGCCCAAACTAATCAGATCAATACGTCTCTATATCCTCTTCCTTCATCAATTCAATGATACGTGAATAATATGTATAACTGGTTGTGTTGTCCATAATAATTCGCAACTTGAGGCATCAAAAGGAAAACACATTCATCCCAAGAATTAAAATGTATGCATGCATGTATTTAGAAAGCACAGGTGTATTCCAATTTGAGTTTTTTTCGTTGCGCATATGGATTTAATAACAATCCTAATAATGAGGACGGTGATAGTCTTGTCTCGTAACTTATACACAATGAACAAAAACTATTTAATAAACACATTTATGTTCACATTAAATTCACAAACGAGCACAAACAGGAACACCCAAGACTCCTTAATTACTTTTTTACCTTGTTCTTTTATAGATCCCTGTGCCTTCCTTTCTTGCAAACAAAAAAGTGAGTTATCAACCCACGCACGTGTCCAACACTACGAACTAAAATGATATGTAGGTATTTAATGTTTAATATAATATTATGTAGACACTAAAGACTTTTCTGAAGACCTTGATAAAACTAAACAAACTGCAAAGGTATTCTGGTAAGCTATTCGGATATCACAATAATGCTACTTAAATGTTCAAAGGCAAATGTGCATACATTTTAAAGTGCTTTGCCGCATCAGCGGCGGCTGCTACTTTACTTGATAAATCACTAAGACACTCTGCTATTTTATGATGATACTAATTTGCATTCAAATTTTCTTTTAAAAAAACTTATCACAATTTTCATTGAGTATGAAAACAATAAATAACTATTGAAATCACCTCGGCGTGCTTTGAAGATTTACAGAGTATACACACTATAACCACTTGCAACTACAAACATAAAATTTATTTTATTCGAACAACTTGCGAGTTCTGACCTGATTTAGTTAAATGAAATGGGATATGAAGATGAATCCAACATAGAGACTGATTTGGGCATTAAATCATCAATGATGTTTATGGATTGTCATAAAACAAAGAATAATACAAGTGTATACATTTTAACCAAAGCATCCGTGTAATTGTTCCTTTTATAATTGCACGAACAATGCCGCCATCACGTTACAGGTGTGCAAGTGACATGTGTATTTGCTATTAGCGTACAATTTTATTTATTCATGTTGGTGGTGATGATGTTCTGAGTCATACCCACTTGATACACTAGTACAGAAAATATAATCTGAATCATTCACTCAAGTCTAAATTACCAACGGAATAAAACTGAGTTCGGGGAAAATTTGAATACTATTTGTAAAATACTTTGAATCAAACCTTTCACTTATGACGAACATTAAAACGCATATGATTTCTGAGAAACATGAATTTTCTTCCACGAATCAAATCCTATCACACCAGCCACCAAATATTACAACTTGCAACTCGTTCTAAATTGAAACCCACCATCAGAGACGAAAATGTACTCGGTGGATTTTCTTTATAAAAATCGAGATCATTTAAACCAAAACGACTCGTTATGCATTGCTTCCAAGGAAACAGTCCATCTAACTAAATTAGAGTACGTGATTTCAATTGCAACTGCACAACATCAACCCTTTTACTGCTGCGCTTTCTGAAACTTTAACACGGTGAAACGAACTTCCTCATATCGAAACGCGTAACTTCTGGCAAGGATCAAACCCACAAGCTTTCTACGGTAAACATGATGTTTTGATTTTTCTAGCAAGTAGTGTATACATTGGCAAATATAATGGGAAAGCATTTAAATGTGTCCCATTGGCGTTACGCGATGCGGTGTGTAGACATGCTTACGAATTTTTTCGTCTTAGGTGAAATTACTATTTGCATCTCACTCTATCTCAAAAACAGAACAAATAAAAAGGAAGTGGGTTTCTCTTCCACGAATACAATTTGCAGTTCAGAGTTAATACGAAGACCCAATTCTACGATTTCATGGTTTGGATATATTTAAGCGAGTAATAGTGTACACATCCAACAATTTTATATCATTATCATTAGCATATGTTGTTATATGTTGGAACCTACTGCGTATATAAAGGACTATTTCAAATAAACTTTCTGCTTATACGTATTACTTTTATACCACCACAGAAGAAATTGTCACACTACCACCAATTTACATGTAGAAACCCGCGTTTAGCTCTTGTATCGTGTACTTTATCTTTGAAAATAGGTAATCTACATGGGTATTCCCCCTATAGTCAGATAGGTCGCACAATTAAATTTTCTCATCGAGGCGTCTGATCTTTTATAGTCTAGTTAAAACTCACGAAGCTCAAACGTTTCATCAGGCATGTTGAACCACAGAATATATTTTGTATTCTATGAAGGGAGATCGTATATTATGGCACGCGTTTTATATACTACAAATATATATATGTATATGTATGTGAGCCACAAGATGATACTCCTTATCTTTGCGGTAAGGTAAAATACAGCCTATTCGTAGTATGTAGTAACGTGACTATATAACCACTGATATCTTACTCGCTAAGCCAAACGTCAAAACTAAGTTTTTTTTTGGCAAAATGTTTCTTGGAAGTATATAACATTAAAAATGATACAGATCACAACACACCAAGATACTTGTGTATCAGCTCTCTTCGCTTTTGCGAGACTGTTACTGATTCAAAGGACAAGATACATCTGAGCCTTTAACGAAAATCAGCTTTATGATACAAAGAGCACTTTACATTAAACAAATCGCTTCCTACAACAACAATGCCAGAGAACGAATGAGTAGAAGAGTGAAGATGTTTTCATCTTGAAGACGCCAGTCCATCTGATGACCATTATGTTGACGTGCAAGTATTAAATGCTGATCATGCACCTAGAACTGTTGACTATGTCATTGTACAGAGTGCCAAAATAAGATAAACGAAACGATGAATAAATTAGATATACCGATTATTGCAAAACTAACAATACCGATTGGCTTTTGTGCATCATTGCAGTATAATTTCCTTATAATGATGGCGATGAGCTTGTTTTAGTGACTGAACAATACAATATGTTAAACAGTATAATATTTATTAGGTTGCATACAACGAAAGAAATACAGTTTTACTTAGTCCTCACCGTTATAAGAAGCTTATGCAAGGTAACAATATAACGCTTTCACAAAAATAACCACATTTTTTCGAAAGATGCACATGACATTTGTGTGCGGATAATTGAGTGTGTCACCCACTTCACTTAGATTGCGTTCCAATTTAATTTGAGAGTTGTGAGGAGAAATAAACTCTGTTTATGCGAATTTTATTAGGGACTTTATTTTTCCAAAGATATTTCCTATATAGCAAAAACCAAATTGTAGGGGGAAAGGTATATGATATATGTACATTTATTTATAATTCTGAGAATATTGTATACATTTACATTTACGGTCTTCATCGTCATCACAAGTGTGAATGCAAAATGTAATGTATTTTTGTCACGGTGATAACTCATTATTACAAACATGTCATTCCAATTGCTGCAGGAATGCCAAGTCCTAAGCAAATTCCTTGTCGCCTCCTCCGCGCAAATGGAACTTGAGACCTTTAGTTTTGGATCGTAACCACCACCTCCTGTGCAATTTCTTTTCTCTAAAAAATTAAAACAGCGTAAGCAATCCATGCAGTTGGCGCAATGAACATTATTATCCGTAACGTACTTGGGTGCAATTTTATCGGTGAAAAAAGTTCAAATATTTTAATTGTTGAGACCAGATTGGGAGCAATAATTCTTAACTTTAATGTTTATTCTAGAATGTCCACGTGGTAAATCTGATTTAACAGCTTTTGCTGTTGATTATGCAGAAAAGGTTGGGTATTAACAACATCGAATGTTCATACGATATACCTATAGGAACGTATATTCATGGATACCGTATAGCGTGAGATTGTGAGTGAGGTGAAGTATAGTGGTTCTCTACAAGATTAAAAAACGTGGTAAATGGGGAATTGCACAATATGATGCACGATAAAATTTAATTTAGATACATTCCCAAATGCAATGATGCCACAAGGAAATATTATGTTTTGGGATAATGATATAATCCATACTGCTAAAACTTTTATGTGCTATTCAAATCAGTAAGTCTATACGATAAAAAATGTCAAACGCCGTAAATATTTTTGACTTTACGTGTCGCACTACACGTAAGTATCGTACATAAACTTAACATCTATATTAGACTTAAAATTCAACCATAACTACTTTCATCATTCCAGACAGGTTCTAAATAGTAAATAAATAACTTGTTAATGCTCATACGGAAAGCATATAACACACAATAATTATTATTGTATGAATTATAAAAAAATGATGGACATGGACGTTTACAATTGGCAGCGACGCAAAATATGAAAAGATTTTCTGATTTACTTTTTTGTACAAACCGCTTGCTCGTAATGGATAATATATCTTCCATATTGATTAACAACACTTGGCATTATGCATAAATTGTGTTATGTCATAAGTTATAAGACCCATGCCCGTAAGGTTCCACTAATTTCATCAAGGAAACTGACAATAGTTTTGGCCTTTAAAATTTGATTCGCTTGATTAAATGCTCCTGATGTAGTTTATTACGGTGCGATGAAGATAAAAATTGCTTGAAGATACATGTGTCAATGCTAAAGCATAAATTTAGTTTCTGATTTGCTTTCGTGCTACTAATGAGAGTTGCACATGAAGACGTTGGCAATTAAAATTTGCGAAAATAGGCAACAAAAATGTATTTCCTAAGTTCATGATGACGTAGGGGCTACAACGTAATACACATATAATGTACTTGTAAGTTTGTGTAGGCTGCCTGCGTAATGAAACATGAAGCCAAGCAAAACAATTATTGTCGCGACATAGCCTGTCCTTTGAAACGAACCTTAACATGTGCAAAGCTTAGACCTGATTTTAAAGATTTGACAGGCGTGTACAAGGTACTTCAGTAGGCAATCACGTTCGTCCCGACGATACTAATTTGTTTAAGTTTCCAGAGCTGACTCCAGACGCAGACTTAAACCAATAAAGACAGACTATAAAAACGGTAAATAAACGAAAGAGGAGATGAAACACTTGTTTTGAAACGTGACAAACCCATTTGACGGCAACCCTTTTTGTTCTTCCTAACCTGACTCTAAGAGTATACAACTTAACAACAATCAAAGAAAATGTCGTATCTTTCTACAAGACACTTTTTGGTTCCAGCAAATTTCACTTTCTCAAACAATACCTAGGTTTTTTAATCTCCTTGTATATGACTTAATATTTTAATACCAATTTACATAAAATAGTATTACATCTTAAATAATACTGGTTCCTTATATTTACTGATTCAAAGAGGTCATTTAACTCGAGAATACTACGTTTGTCTTCCTCTGGTAAAGTTGTGCAAGATGCATTTGCATTACATATGCCTACATATTAGAATTAAGGAATTATTGTTATTATTATTATTATGATTATTATTATTATTACGACGTGGTTTTACACTACTGAGACATGAGCTAATAATCAGAGAAACCAGATGCGTGTAATACTTTCTGCTTCTTCTAATACTGCTGCCCATTTTCATTTTATGACGCGATGCGATGATTGCTCCAATGAAAAATATACCGACCGATTTAATGTACTTTCTTTAGAAGGATGCTCATCTTGCATTTCTTTCCATTATCCATCTCCGTTTCTTTTATAGCTTATAAGACTCTAGGTATACAACAAATCATATGTATTTTTAAAGCTATACAGACATTACGTGCGAGTTACAAAGAGCAAAGTTACATATTGCAAAGAGCTTTGCAATACATAAATGGTCATACGGTATGTTCTTCCATATACAAACTATAGTACAACAGCGCAGCGCCAGCAAAATTGGTTACTGGAAAAGAATATAAACACGACTCTAGGATCATCATGATTATTTGCAACCCCACCCTGGTCAACTAGGAATCCGCCCTGTAGCCACTTTCAATCTTCTTACCAATCCATATTTTGACAAAAGAAATTGAAGACGATGATCAAAAAATGATTGTTGTATGAGCTGCTCATTTAAAGCTTGGCCTTTTTTCTTGTCCGTTTTTACTACCACAAACATCGTTTTGCTTGAGCCGTAATCACTTCACAAGCACGTCCCTTCCATTTATTTATGCCGGGACCAACGACAGTAAAGATATTACTTGGATCTAGATGAAACATAAATGTCAATTTTTTTGGTACAAGTTGGAAAGGAAAGAGATTATTCATGGAGCTATTTTCATCACAATAAAGACAAACCATATTGACTATCATGATGATTACAATGTTGAATAATGCTTCTGATTCTAATCTAATACTTTAGAAAAACTACGAACTATAATTCATGTCATGAAACAGTTTCTGAGAAACAGTCAATATAAACTTTTTCAGTCGATTGGAGAGTATTTTAGTTGGTTTACTAAAAAACAGGCCTCGAGTGCTGCCATTTTTTGCACACGCCTCCTTTTTGCTGCTTTCAGTCAATATTATGCATACTTCTGCTGACCTTTTCATTCTTTAAATTTTCTTGCTTGTTTTGCTCGGCTTTTGTCTTGCCGGTTTTTAAGTAGCTAGAGGGAGGATTAAGCAATTTGCTTGCAACTAAAATTTGTTTTCACATATTTTTTCCAGAATGGCAGCCATGTAAGCAATTCTCTTTATCATAAATGCGTATGCAGATAGGTTAAGGCAAAAAGATAAGAAGTGGATGAAAATGCATACAAAACATATAATGCAACAAGATGAGTAGTGATCGATAGCAAAAAATCATTGATTTCAACCTTTGAATTTTTTAAAGACGAAGATAAAGAAGTAAGTTCAACGTTAACACGTGATTTATTGTCGAAGACCACCTATGAAATACCGCCATGAGTAATTTATTTTCGTGCCTTAAACATGCCAACATTATTACACATTTGCGTGTTAGAACGATGAGGCTCAAATATTTTGTTAAGTTTAACTAATAGCACAGCAGCAGATTCAACTGCTCCGGGGAAATTTTTATCTGTTTTTACATTTCATTTTTTCGTTTGCGTATAATAAAAAATTAAAAGAATTCCGTTGTTATTTAGGTAAGCATTTAGTTTTTTATTGTATGGACACTTGCATGTGTTTATGTTCAGTAGATTGCAGAGTTAAAAACGTGTCTCTTGCATACATACATATATGCATGCACATTAGTACCCAAGTTCACATCGTTACGATATGCCCACGTAAAATCTTCAGATTCGTGATATTTTATTAATGCTCTAAAACTTTTGTACATGATGAGCAATTATCACTTTAATAAAATTATGTGGATGTGAAGCAAAAAATCCTTTTACCTCAGTCTTACCTCCCGTTATGCTAATCAGTTTCAGGAGGATTCGTGTCCATTTCTTTGTAAGCATATATATGTAATGCGTTTGCTAAATTATCATCACACGTAATATTCTATCGGATTTTACAAGCTTTCACACATGTAAATGGAATGTGATATTATGGCAATTATATAAAGATATCTTTTGAGATTCACGTAAATGTAAGTTTAATCGTATAATTATCGCATTACATCAAGGGCAAGACCTTCATATCCTTGAAAAAAAAAAAATGATTCGAGAAAATTAAACGTGTATCGAAGTGTAAATTAGTTGACGAGAACACATGTACTTTTGCATAACTTTGAGAACATCTACATAAAAGAGTGTCATTTGTGATTTCCATGTAAATGTTCTTACAAGTCCGCCATTATGATACATTACCTACCTACAAAAGATCTCATCGGCACAAAGTCACAAGCCGACTATATTAACGGAGTTGCATAAATTAAGTCGTAGCATTGGATATATGCAAGGCACTTAAAAATTCTTATTAAGTGAAAGCATTCATACTGCACAATATTTTACATTGACTTCTCACAGTAGTACTTAGCATGCATGCACAGCACACTAACTCCTCGTCTCATCATAGGCTCATCCAAGTTATATACGCTCATCCAAGTTATATGATGTATGTTTCGAATTAATGATTAATAAAAAAAATCGTGAAAACGTATCTCTAGCCCCAAATAAAAAGGACTATCAAAAAGACGTCTTTGTTGTGATTGTAATTATGCTTATCAACTAGTCCGCCGTATAACACGGAAGACATGATATAAAAAATAAATACTGTCAAATTGTAATTGAATTATATTTATGTAAAATGTATAATGCTTTTTAGAAGAAATGTTTTACTGCATCAGTTTTATAAACAAGGTAATTAATTACGAGACAGAGCGCAATTGAGAACTTGCAAAACATGATCCCTCATGGTTTCTTCCACCATATCAATTCACGTGTTGCCACGCTGGCTGCTGATTGCTTGCAGATATGTACGTAATTACTAATTAATTCTGTTAAGGAATACATGGTTAAACAACAGGATAGCAGATGGACAGACAGCCTAGTTATATTTTAACGTATATAATGCTAAGCATTCATTTCGTTAAGATAACGCTGTTTGGATGAAAACATTGGAAATATTTATGTAGAATGTAGAGTATGCATTTGTATGTGTCTTATCCATATCCATACAGAATAAGTGTATGCACCCTAATTATGCAAGTTCTTTGTTTTTTATGCATGCTTTAAAAGGACTACAGGTGTAATCCGAAAAAATTCTTGTTTATACTATTCGGCCCATCATCACTAATCCCCATGCGTCATTGAGATATAAATGCATGAAACATAAATTAGCCATCTTAATTAATTTGTTAAAAACATTCTTAAGCAATTTTTAGGGCAAGTTATTTTGAACTGCTGAGTGGATGAATATTTTGATTTGTTTGCCTCAACTAATTTATTTTCCTGATAATTCCTGATTTTGTATAATTTGAGTCACTTGTTCTTTGTTATCCGAGGCTCTTATAGTAAAACTGACTATTGCGCCTTAATCAACTTATAAAATGCATTGGTTTCAGTATGCAAATAGCGATCAGTCAGTAGGTTTTCTGATCTGATCTGGTATGTAGGGTTTTATACTTAACCAAATATGATGTAAATAGTTATGTTGTGAGATAATCGTATCTTAGCGTAGCGTAGTGCTTATCTTCTGGCTCAAGCTATACATTGTATTCATTATTATTACCATATTATTATTAAAAAATGCAATAGTTTACCTTGTTATTCGCGTGAAGCACCATGAGGTTACTATCCAGAAGGGCTGAATCAGGAGGGTTCAACTTGATTTGGGGAAGCTCGTTTTTCAGTTCCGACTCCTATATGAATAATAAAAACATGAGACAGGTAAATAATAAACTCTAGCAAGTCCATAAACTTTAAAGTGATGATGGGCCGAATAGTATAAACAAGAATTTTTTCGGATTACACCTGTAGTCCTTTTAAAGCATGCATAAAAAACATGAGACAGGTAAATAATAAACTCTAGCAAGTCCATAAACTTTAATTTAAAAAAAATAAACCACTTGTTGTTTTACTCTGAGTTCACAAAATAAACCAGTCTTAAGATTCAGGCTTTGTTCCAAAGGTATAACATTTATTTACTTGCAATGGCATTCCAGGATTTTCTATATAAACTATATCCATATGCAAGATGTGTAATATTACATACCTAAAAAGGGACGGAGAGATGCTGGTGTAAATGAGATAATTATCGTAGTCAAAGCTCAGATTTGCAAGATCTTCAAGAATAAGAAAGCACGTTATGAATTTTATATTGTGCTACCGCCGTGAGAAAACCTTGACAGTGAGAACAAAATACTTGAACTGTTGTTAAAGTCGAAGTAGATTAGCTAATTATCACACTAAAACATTCAAATTCTACCTTTATTTAACCAACACGCCACACAAGCAGTACATTTATGTAAATACAACACTATTTTTACATTTAACCGTCTATAGTTCACTAAAAATAAAGCATAACCTTTTAACGAACTTTAAGTAAAAACACTGAAACTTTTTTATATGCACACATATCTTATTATGTCTTTTAATCCTATGGAAAGTCCAGTTTATATTAACATGATGAAAAGAGAAGAATTATCACTTTCATGCTGTATTGTCAGAGCAATATGCAAAAATTGCATGAAATCAAACGCACATTGGAATTCCCACTGACGACGTTAGCTCCTTGTTTCTTGTGTTTAAATCAATAGCGAAAATGATTTACGAAAACACGTTTATTCATACATTTATTATGTGTACATGCATACCCAAATGACACAAACTTATCGTTTCACACTTGTTGAACTATATATACTATTTCGTTTTCTTCGATTACTTTCTGTTGACTGAGCTCTTTGTTTTTCAAACTAGTAAAAAAGAGTTTGGCTGAATCTTCCATGAAAATAAGATTTTATTCATAAATCTGCAAATCAGTTTTCTGCTGTAAATATACTACAGTATTTTGCACAACTCAGCATAAAAAGGGAGTTATGATGAGATTTGGTATTACAAATACACAGAGTCGTTTACTGACCGGTTGCCATCTTTATACTGTCGCTTATTTTCTCCTTTGACTCACATCAAATATACATTTTTTGACGTGAGTTTGTTTGCTTCATGAAAAAAATCATGTTCTCATTCTCTCACACACTATTTTATCTGGAAAGAAAACTTTTAGCGATGTTGGATGTCTATTCATATAAAACTGTGTGTGTGACTCTATGTAAGTATTTTAAAGGAGCAGAGATTATTATTACAGCACACATACGGAGTGTTTTTGTCCGGACAGCTTTTTTACTATGTTTTTCCATATACTATATAGAGTTACCAAGTGTTAATACTAAATCTGTGACGATGGCGATGACGACCAAAAAAACTCGTAAAGAAGTTTAGCATAGTCTTCGTCGGTACTCTACTTTATACTTTGGTAAGCTTTCGCAAACTTTGGAGGTAAATCTCGTTTTTTTCTGATGATTTAGGATTACTGCAAATTTTAGAGTTGCGATGTTCGCAAATGCCTAGATACATACTGGATATAATTTGTTCCGTACAAACCTTTATTGGAGAGTGTGTTCTATTGGACGATATATTTAATTGTATTTGGCTTAGCCATTACAGATACATTACAATTGTGTAAAAACTGTTCATGTGCACAAATACATACATTGTATCAGCCTACCTCCTAAATACTTAGTATTGTATTTGCAAATGGCTAAAAACCAGCTCACTGACGAGCCTTTTCAAAGAAACTCCTTAATACTAATACAAAAAACTGGAACTCCTAGCTTTAAAACAAGCCTTGAAAGTAATAAAGCGCGCATTTGTAATCATGTATGTGTGTAGGTACATTACATGCTTGCCAAGAGATCATACTTTACTCGCTGGGCGGAATTAGATCTTTTGCCCACGGATTATCCCACAATTATAAGCAGAAAGTGTACAAACAAATGAATGCATAAATATACAGATATATTTTGTTCGCTAACAACAAAAAACTCTCCGCTGAAGCATATTATCACACTTACACACATATCGCATACTATGGATTTTTATGTACATTACATGTGGCATGGGATCATTATGCGCAAAAAAAATCAACTGGCGAAATAAAAGAAACCTTCTATGCATGTGCGACCCATCTAAGTAAGTTTATGGTTAAAATATCCTCGTTGCCATATGAAGGCTTAACGATATTGTTCCATGCATTTACAAACATGGCAAAATGTGGTGTGGTCTGGTAGTGAGTTACGCTGGTGATGATGATCATGATGGTGATTTGGAGGAGTTGCACTTGCCAGTTGCCAGTCTTATGTCTTGTCTGGCCTTTTCTTATTTAGTTAGTTACTATTAAAAATACCTTTAGTCGCTCACTCGATCTTCTCCGTGGCCGTCCACAACCATGTATGTGCTTATAAGACGACAACGTGTGTATGAGTGCGACTGAAATGAGTAGCAACAACAGAAAATGTTTAGCATAATGTCCATGGCCGTTAGAGAGTGAGGGATTGAGCTTTTTTACAAAGTTTTACTAAACCAAGTAAATTCCTGTTTATGAAGATGAAAACATGTATAAAAGTCACCAATAAGGCAATATGTACTGTAATAGTCAGTCATGCTGAATAATATTGTAATAGCAGCGCAGCGTATATTATGTCGTCGTCAACTTCTCATCTTAACACATACATACAAAGATGCACCCACTTCATTCTAACAAAAAGTGTTTATAAGAAATGCACGCTTAAGATAATGCCGTTGTTGTTATTACTTACGAATGAAAACCGTGTTCCAACAAACCAAGACGGTGATGGCATTATGTATTAGTTTTTTTTAGCATCTATCACTAGTAAGACGACAAAATACCCTTTAGCGAAAAAAGAAAAGATTTACACCATGCACGATCCTCATTTCTCTGAGGTTGGAAAATATTCTTCAGGTATCGTCATAGAATTTATATGATAAATAAGCGAATGTATAATAAACTTGCTAGTGGGTATGTGGGTAATACAGGTAACTTTTT
Source organism: Orchesellides sinensis (assembly GCA_027744375.1). NCBI lineage: Eukaryota > Metazoa > Arthropoda > Collembola > Entomobryomorpha > Orchesellidae > Orchesellides > Orchesellides sinensis. Next base: position 27,653 of record JAHZNG010003054.1, read on the forward strand.
CCAATCAGCGCTGTATTGTATATATATATGCTAAAGAAAAAACAAGTTGTAATGTGTGAGCCATGAAGTAAGATGCGTTTGGGTTACAGGACAGTACATATCATTTGACTGTTAAGAAGACCACAACATATTTATTCATTTCTCTCTCTCTCACTTTATTTCTTCCTTTTCTCTTTTGTTGTTGACCAAATAAATGGTGATATGTGATGATGAAGTTGGAATTACTTATATAACGTCCATTATAATTTAATATTCAACCCGAGTCAAGCAGTGATACCGGTGTGGCAACTTGGTTTTTCAACTGGCTTGCTTAAAAAATGAAGGATTCGTATGGATCTGTACATGAATATGAATGCAAATCGCAATACATGAAATGAAATAATATGCATACTATATAGGAAAGGCAACAAAAAATATTGATATACATAGTTGCTCATATTAGGATGAAACACCCCCATCTCCTTTAGCAGTTTTTATTGCTCTGTGGATTGGATTACATGAACGCAAGCAGACACACTCGCTTTATTGAGGTAACTTTCTATGATTGAAATAACAACCGACAGAGAGCGAATTGCTGTGCAATTTTACATTGTATTTGTGCATTACGCTTTGTACAAAAACGACTTCATATTGTGGAGCGATTCATGAACTTTGGTGATGATTACGGTGATGATTCATGAAATTGAATGACTAATCCTCCCGTTTTTTATTGAAATTTGATAGTAATATAGTAATCGGTTGCATGTTTTATTGAGACGCTTGGGAAGGTACGTTATGATGGCAGGAGATGGAGAACATGGTTTTAAAACAGTGTCTCCATAATCAATCACTCTTAACGCTTCTTGAATTATGTTTGTGAACTTACAAATACTGCATTTATACGAGGGACAAAGTCGCAGTCGGGCGGATCTTGATAATTATTTCTAAGAAAAGATTTGAGTCCAGAATCCAGAATGGATCTGTGAGACAAGGTCAAGTCCATGAACATCTCTACAATTTAGCATAAGCATACTAATAACGTAATAACTCATAAATGGTATATGTACAATGTATTCCACATAGGATCGTGCCTATGTTGCTAGTAAAGCGTGCTCTCTGTTTGCATCGCACACACTTGGATATAAAAAAATGAAGAGTCGACAAAATTTACGTAGGCGTTTTTCGCTGTTTTCTACTCTGTAAGTTGTATACAGATTTACAAGCGTCGCCGTCCGTTTTGTTCCTTAATAATAGGTACCATTTACATTTACCATTTACCATTAAAGATAACATTTAGGTATGTTCCATTTCAGCAGGCATTTGTAAATCATAATAAAAAGTTTAGGTGGTTGGTTTTTGAAAAAAACTTTAAGTATTCTGGAAATCTTGTAAACCAACTTGGCAAAGCTTTTTTACGGAAAATCCCATGACAAATATGCATATGTAAAGCATAACAACTGCATTCAAAAGCGTCAATGGTGAATAGGTTTTCATGAATTAATGCAGGATCACTACCGACCTAGTGTTGACTGTCGGTAGAAATAGACTGAAATAAGATAATGTATGCATATAAGTATGTCGAGTGCTAAGACTGCCATTATATAATTAGGTTTTAGATCCGGTTTCTGGAGACAAACGCATTTAGCAGTTGTTTTTAAATTAGTGTGATATTACAGATCTGTGAAATAACATTTAACATTCTGTTAACGTATTTGGGTGTTATGATCGTCTGTGAGGGGCAACATAATTCATTCAGTATTTTAATTATTATTATTTATAATAATTATTCGTAACTTAGGTATTTACCTGTATCCTTAGAGTTTTGTTGGTTTTGTTTGGTGGCACTTGTTTTACGTCGTAGGAACACGAGTTACCCATATTTAAACCCGATGTCGGAATTTTGGATAGGGTTGCAATATCCTTTTGGAGGTTGTTCGCAGAAGAAACTGCAGCCACGTGGTCTATGTCTAGCTGCTGTTGGGTTTTTTTAAACGACTCCAACGCTGCAACCGCTGCTGCCACTGAAACAGGCACCGCGTCCTCCTCCTCTTCTTGTTGTTCTACTTTCTTGGTCGATTCGTTCGGCAATTTGGGTCCAGATATTTTCTCAATTTTACTATTATTCTTTAAATTTGATTTCTTCGTACTGTTATTTTTACTAAACAAGCTAGAATTCGATGAAGATTTACTCTGGAGCTTGACATCCTCCTCTGAGCAAGCTTGATAAATTCTAGGATTGGATGTAGAATCCGTGTGCACTCCTTTGTCAGAGTGGTTAGCAAGCTTTTTGGAGTAATTAGTTCCAAAGGCACGATTTAGAAATCGTTTAACACCTCCACCACCACTGGCACTACCACCACTTGATTTATTACTGCTGCCCAAGTTTTCTGCTCGCGCATCTCCAGCAGGCGTCTCACTGCCTATCCGATCAGGAGAGCGCTGCAGAATAGATTCCTTCAAAGATCGTTGTTGTTGCATTGGAAAAAATTTTAATATGAAAAAAACTGAAGGAAAAACAAAGATATACGATAAATATAACAGTACAGTACTAAACACAAATTGCGAATCTTGTACCCTGAGCACGTTTTACGCTAAAAGTAACATGAACGCATATTCGACTTTCACGTAGATGCCAATTAGAAAAAGATGCGGAGAAGAATCGCTTGTTCAGATTTGTTTAAACGAGGTTACAATTGAATAATGGCAGGTTTAATGATTTTAGCACTTAGTTACTCCCTCACCTTGACAGAGTACAGATCTTGTTAAAAGGATGGAATTGATGTTAGTGGTAATTGTTAATAGGACCGCGCACTATATTGTGGCTTCACAAAAGTTTTCATGAATATTTGAGTGAAATGTTAGGCACGTACGCGTGTTCTCGCTACTAAGACACACGTGGTAATACAATGTCATAATCTGGAAGCATTGGTTCACAGTAGATCTTCTTTCACATCTTCTGCAAAAAAGCCAACACTCTGAGGCTTCCGCACTGTTTTTATGGTATTGTTCTACTTGGTGTCTGCCTCTTCATGAAGAAATATGAATGACAATGCAGGACAGTGAGATTGCAGCTTTATTTATAGCAATAGCAAAGGTTTGCACGGATCTGTTTTTCCTTTTTACCAAAAACCACAAGAACTCATTTAGAGCCAGTTTAGAGATGCTTCATTCCAGTTTTCCTATTTTGCATGAGCTTGCTTATTTGCGAAAGAAACGTTCTTTTACAGATATGCATAGAATATACAGTTGAATATGCAGGTCTGCCCAATATTAACTGGTGAGCGTCTATGAAAATTGCTGGTGTAAGAAGGGAAATCTTTATGTTATGTACTTTCACTATGAAAACCGTTCCCCATAAGTATGAATGCTTAACTGGAAATAAAACACACTCGAATTACACACAAACTTTACGTCAACTCACTGGGTTTTTGTTGTCTGTGCTTGTAGAAAACAATGAAAACTCGCAACGTAAGTTGATAATTTTACTTGCAAATTTTATTAAAATGAATGTGTAGCTGAAGATTGTCCAGATAATGTTTCATATGCAGCGCTCGTGTTGAAACAAGTTGAGTTTGCGGATATGATCCAAGACGGAACTCTATTACTAACCTCTGGAGTTGGAATAAAAAATTTGATTAATAAAGCAAATAACTTTTTTCACGATTGAATGTTAAATCGTAGCATTCAAGTTAGTGACTGAGGTGTTCAGGGATTTGCAGAGTTTGATTGCCTTGGCAAGTTCAGTTTAAAAAGACTGTAAGTAAGGGGGATTGCCCAAGTATAAGCAAATCATGCATTCTCGGCTGACATTGGCACAGCCAGTAAATGCATGTTGTGGAAGATGTATTTTCGTAGAAGTGGTGATAGACTATGGCTAGGAATATAATAGCGCTTTACTGCATCACAAAACAACATGCCATATTGCATTACGCACAAGCAAAAATAAAGTTTTACACACCTAAATTCTCTTGCATCATGATGAGAAGGGTGATGTTGATGATGATGCTAAGAGCAAAATATATTAAAAGTCAAATTGGAAAAAGCCATGTGCCAAAATCCATGACAAACCTTTTACTCTTCGTCTGTCGGTCGTCATCATGCATGTGAAGTGTGCTAAAAAGTGTACACAGTGAACAAGAAAAATCGTCTTTTGCAAAAAATATATTTTTTTCTTACTCTCAACATATTATGTACAAGCTTTATTCAGTTCGCTCATCTTAGAAAGAGTTTATTAGAAGGTCCTAATTATTATTACATACAGCATGAATGAATCATGACGGAACAAAATCTAAAAAGATGTGTGAGTATGAACATTCATAAGGTACTCTTCCGTTGTATTCTTATTTTCTTCCATTTCATTGCTAGGCTACTTCGGCTAGAGTATATCAGCAAGAGCAAAAACCGCTCCGCTGGCTGTCCCTGTATTAATGCTGATGCGGTAAATGCCAGTGCAAGAGTTACAATACAATTATAATATGCTGGGGCGAGGGCATATACACAATTCAGCTTTTAACATACAATACAATACAATTGAAAATTCAGCATATGAATTCACACTTAGTTAGTTTAGAATAGAATATTATATAATATACACATATACTTAGGCTAGCGACACTCCCAAACTTTGACACTTTGATCTACACTGCTAGTGACTACATATGGGTATGACCGATGGAAATCTGCAAGATAAAAACAATAACAAACTCAATAAACTGCCTATATTTTTTTCCAAGAATTTATCAATACTCAATTAAGGGGAAAAATAGTTACCTAAGGAAGTACAAAAATGAGAATGAGCCTCTAAGACCTTCAGGCAGCGCTTATTAGCCAAGTCCCAGACACGAAGCGTTTTATCATCACTTACTGTTAGTAAATATTTACCACTCGGATGAAACGTCAGACCTCGAACCCAGTTGTCATGCCCAACAAGTACCATAACACAGCTCTGTGAACCAATGTCGAAAATCCGAATTGTCTGCAAGTAACAAAACAATTTTCTTTATTTACAAAACTATCCTCTAATTTTCACTACCGTCATAGAATAATTTTCTTGCACAACAGTTCTCTTTATACAAAACACAACAAAAAACCCTCATTAATCCCTCCAACTCAAACCCCCTGCCTTCCTTTTCCACCTAATTTCTTCCTCCACTAACCTAGCCACTTTCCAGTGTTGTCAAACGCCACATCCTGCACAGAATCCGTATGCCCCTTTAAAGTCTTTTCATGATCACCAGTGTCAAAGTCCCAAATCCTAATGGTCGCATCTTCACTCGCGCTCGCAACTAATGAATAAACGGGATGAAACGCAACTCGGTTAATCGGAGCCCGATGCCCTCTCAACGTAAACTTCTCAGGAGGTCTGGGGATCCACTCCGACGGACTCCTCTTCTCTCTCGTCGGCGCTCCAGCCAAATACTCCTTCTCCGCCTGCTCCAACTTCCCTTCCAACTCCATTACCTACAAACAAACAAAAATCCCATTACTCACCACCCCCTCCTCCCCACACTAATCTCCACCACTACTTTCAACTTTTACTCACTTTCTTCTGAAGGCGTATCACTGACGTCCATTTCTTTTCTAACAGTCCCACATACTTTTTATCCCCAAGATCACAAGGAAGATCTGACTCTTTCAAGAATATCTCTAGTGATTCATGGTAGCCATAACTATTCATGTAATCTGCTATTGCTCGATTGCTACAAAAAAAATATCAATCAAACCACCCAATCAATCACAAATTTTACAATAACCCATCCATTTCATAAATAAATATTAATTAACTTACAGCTCTTCCCTCTGCTTCTGTGACAGGACCATTTTTAACTAATTATTATTCTTACTATTATTTCTCCCTCTTTTCTTTATTTTTATTTTTTACTCCTAATAATAATGATAAATGCACAAGAAAAATATTAAAAAATAGATTCCTGTGCTCTCCTGTTTTTGTTCTGGCTGGCTATGATGATGATGATGTTCTTCTTCTTAAAACATTTTTTTTATATTCTCCCTTATGCCTCCTGTCTGTCCTCCTCTGTGTATAAAACTGTATAAGAGAGCCTCTCTCTGCTACACCCGTAGTACAACATAGTATAACATGCACGACGGCAGAGAAGGAACAAAAAAATTTATATGGACAGAGAAGTTAGCAAAGCAAAATATTATTGACGAAAAAATAAAGCAGGAGTATAATATGAATGGAGGTGAGTAACTTATCAACGTTAAAAGTTTACATAGGCATGTATTATTGCATTGAGAGAAACGGATGGACGGACGATACAAAAAAAAATGTCATGTCAGCGCTACCTTCATGATGTCCAAAGGGTGACAGGAAAAGGAAGTTGTTGAGGGGATGTGCGGTAGATGGCGGTAAGGAGGATGAGTCTTTGTTTCTTTGTGAGGAGGTTTGAACCGGATGTAGAAGAATAGAGGTTGGATTGGGAATTGGGATTAAGGAAGAGGTGAGGAGTGGTTAGGCGTTGTGTATATGCATAATGCATGGCTATGAGAATATAGTGTGAGATGATAATGAATGAATGATGATGATGAAAAGGCGTTAGATTTGTGGAATGATATGGGTATAATGATTGGTGAGGGTGGGCAATCAGCCAAAAAAATTTGTGGAGGGAGGATAATGGGATATAAAGTAGTGGTTATATTCGATCCTTGGCATTGGATTGGATATATATTTAAAACTTTAAAGAGGCTTGTTGTCTTGTAAGGAATTTGGTTGACAAACTTGGCAGTTAAGGAAGAAGGAAGTTAGTAAGAGGGTTAAGAGGTTGTTTGGAATGATTGTATTTAGTAAAATGAATATATGGATTTATGGATTTTAAAGAGATGGCTGGGGAAAAATATGATACAGTGGGTAATCGAGAAGATTTTATATTAGAAAAATTGTCCTCCCATGACTTAACACTGTAGTATAAAGTATCATTTGCTTATCAGATTGTAAAAAGAAGTCTAAAGTGTGCAGTGCTTAACTGTGGCTGTGTTAACCTACATATGCTTATCTGTAGTAATTAGAATACATATACATGAAGTAGACGAAGTAATGCAGATGCAGGATCTCATTTCCATAAACCACTTAAGTCAGGTACTATGTACCATGGATTGCCTTCAATTGTCGTTTTCTTTTGGTGACATATACTATGTACAGATTTGGTGATGTGGTGTACAATATACTTTCTGTAGATTAAGTGTTATTCTAGTCTTTCACTTATTTTGTACAAATAAAAAACAAGAAAAACGGTTCGATTTAGTTTTAAAACGTCCAGTCACATTGAATTATCACAAATATTATCACATTAAATTTGTTCTGGTTGACATTGTCGACTTTATTTGTGTACTTTTCTACGAGTCTCAACCTCTGTGCCAAATCCTTTTGTCTTAACTCGATATACTGCGGTTTCAAAAAGTAGTACGCACTACGCACACAAAACAATGATGGCTAGCCCTTCTGAAGAACCACTAACACCCTTTAGCAAGGTAGCGCCAAGTCTGCCACCTTATAATCAGTGTAAGATCATTATTCAGGAAAATATTTCGCTGATTAAGCATGTATTGGCAATTGGAGATGAACACTTGCTGAATGATGTATGGATGAATAACAGAGCGGTTCTCCAGTTCCTCCAAATGTACCAAAACATTTTTATCTGCGCAATAGTCATGGCAAGCGAAGTTGAACCAGTTTTAGAACTAGAAGTTTCAGAAAGCACATCTCAACGAAGTATGGCTGAAAACGATAACGAAGATGATAATTTTAAAATTGAAAAATCAGTTCTCACAAAATTTTGGAACATCTACCGTCGAGCATTTCGGCATGTTCGCTATTTCCTGCCATCCATCTGCATGCAGGATACACACGAGCTGGCCTTTCACAAAGTGAAAATACTCATAGAAGAGCACTGTCCAGAAGCTTGTCCTACCACCGAAAATCATAGATTGCGATTAATGGATAGAATCGGGACAGAAAGAAGCTGGATTGACAAAATAAATGATCACAAGAAAAGCGTTGCTGTTGAAGCGATTAAATCTGAAGCCTTTCAAGCGTTTAAGGAAATCATTTGGCAAAAATTTCCCTTGAACTCGTCCATCGATAATACCATGTTCTTCCAGCCAGAAACGCTACTCTCAAAATCAGTGGAACTAGTGGCTGAGGCTGTTGAGGGTTTTAAGGAGGACATTCAATTCGATGATGAAGATGATGACCAGGTTTTGAAAACATTTGTCAATGAATTTGAAGTTGACTTGGAGGAGAAAGTGAGAGCCATCTTAGTCGAGAAAAATCTGGAAAACATGCGAAATGCTGAGCAAAGAATGGAAGGAATCGTAGAAGAGTGCAAGACCATGTACAAAGCGCAAATGAATGAATTTGTTGAAAATAATCAATTTTTTAGTGTGGACAACTTTCTTTACAATCACTTCAAAGTAAACGTAGCAATCAAGGAAATTTTCAAACATAAAGGAAGGTATGGAGGGTATGATTTCAAAAGTCGCTTTTTGGATAATTTGGAAGAGGAAGTTCATCAGTGTCTTCTCAGCATATTGCAGACAGCCAATTCGGTTGCTAAAGGCTCGATAGAAGAATTTTGCAGAAGTTGCCAAAAACAAAATGAACAATTCATTGAAAGTTTTGGGAATGACTTTAGGAAGCAGACGCCAATTCAGTTGACGACCTTTCGAGCAACTGTGGAAAGTGGGTTTAATGAAATGCGCCGCCATTTCTATGGTATTTTTTTGAAATCACATTATTAAGAATTTTACTTAAATCATGTGCAGTTGTTTAATCAACGAAATTAAACTTGTTATTTTTTAGCAATCACAATCGCCAATGAAGAAAACGTTTATAAACTTGCTAAATTCGCAAAGAGCCGGCGCTTCGATGACGAAACCTCAAGCAAGAAAATAGATATTCCATCTGATGACATTATTTCAGAGTTGCCTGGACCTGAAATTAATCAAGAAGATGTTTACTCCAAATTTAAGAGGTTGTTTTCCGAAGCCATGGAATCGGGTCCCTCATCAAATGACCTTGGTGAATCTCAAGAGCACTTTTTCCAGTCTTGCATAGGCGGGTATTGGCTTTGTGATGTAATTATGCATATAGCTAGTTTGGAGCCCTCTTCTTTGATGGAGAGGAATACGGAGGCTCAGGTTCAGCAATTCCTTGATAGTCTGAAAGACAGAATTAATGAAACTCAAATGCCTCTTACGAAAGGAATACAAGGTAGTGAATCAAATATAAAAATTACAAACGTCGCACTCAAGTGCTTTATAATACCTAATTCCTAAATTATTTTTAACGCAGAGCTACTGTCTAAAGCAGTTCCGGATGAGTTAAGCAGTTTTAACCGAAATCAGGAATTCGGTATTGTTGCAGTAAAAGGTAAAAAGTTATTATTTTAGCGTTAAATATATATAACTACCTAAGTAAATTGGCCATTGCACGAACTTATCGTGTATTAGAATTCGTTATTTTATGTTTGCTTTTAATTTTTACAACCCAAGTCACCAACAATATAGAGCGCACGAAAGAAAAAGGTCCGATTGAGTTGATCCGGCAAGCAAATAGATTCTTGGAGGGTTATTTGTTGGAATGGATTCAGTCTGGATTGAATGTCTGGAACACCAACCAGCATTTCACCAATTACGCTACCGCTTTGGTTATACTCGTAAGGTCATTACAACGCTTTCAAGGTGGCGTTACGCTTCCGAAGAAGTGGAAAGAGGAACAAATGGAGTTTATCCAAAGAGTGGAGAACGCTGTGAAGGGATTTAATTCTGAGATAAAAAAGAAGTTTGTATGGCATGGTTGCTTCTCAGAGTCCAATTTGAATACGATTTTGGGGCGTGAATTGGAAAAAATAAGGGAGGTTTTGGAAAAAGATAACGAAAAGTCAGTGGGCAGGTTTGTTTTACCAGCTTGTCAAAAGTTGATAGAACTGTACAAGAAACATAACGAGGTACTTCAGAAGGATTTAAACAGCATTGTGAATTTTGTTTCAGCCAAAACAAGAAAGGCTTATAAAATTACAATGAAAAACCACATGAAGAACGGTGTCTATAAATCTAAGCAATTGGACAAGTATGGCAAAGAATTAGTTTGTAATTACATTTCAGCATATAAGAACATTTTTGATATTTTTGGGAAAGAGATTTTGGGTGCCATTGGACTGGAAGAAAAAACCAACGATTTAGAAAGGTTGCTGTTTGAAGATTTTGCAAACCATAACATAGCCAATACTTCAAAACTTATCAAAATACGTGGCGCCATTGAAAGCATTGTAGAAAAACTATGCAAGCAGTATAGTGAGGAAATGATGCAGTTGCTTGAGAGAACTGTTGGACCGGTAGAAGTTAGTCAGCTCCAAAAGAAACATGAAGATACAATTCAAGAATCTTACAAATTACTTGAAATTGAGTTGAGAAAGGGTAATTTGCTGGTAGAGGAACCGTTAGAAGTCCACTGGGAACATTTGCAGGATAAAATTTCTATCGAGTGGGAAAAAATTGAAAGTTTAAACATCTAAGCAAGTCATATCAACAACAGCATTAGATTCTTAACATAAGAAACACGAAAAAGATTTACTTACTATCTAGAAATATAAATATATTTAATGCAGGAAAAGCTGTATGGTAACATTTCTCCATGATATCTTCCAATGCCCTTGTTTTGGAAAACAAATTCCAATAACCCCTCTCAAACATTGTTGCAATAAAATTATTATGAAAATCATCAGTTAAATTTTGTGCAAGTAAACTAGAATTAAAAACTCCAACATTTCTAACAATGTAGTATACCAAAATCAAGTGATATATATCTTGGCATATTATGCAACATATAACCTTATGTTATCGTACTGCAATCTTTAGATTAAAATTACTGACCGAACTAGTCGGATGAAAATATTAGACAAAAGGATATGTCTATTATGTTGAAAAATTTGGCAAATATTCTTATATTCCAGCAAGTATTTCAGTTCAGTAAATAGGGGTTTGATTGAAAACCATGATCTGAGTGATATTCACCCAAGTTGTATAGTCAAGAATCTTCATAAACGTATTTTACATTTCCACATGATTTCGGAAGAACTCCACCTAACGTTGTGTAATCAGCGGTTTGTTTCTGCATTAACCCTTGTACATAATGTGCAAATGGTTTTTACTTCTTTTCTCAAGTGTGTCGGTCACCAGTTGGTGACATTCATTCCAATCTGTATGAATTTAAACTTAGCATTACCAAATCTCTGTAAATGTTTAGCTTAAGAGATTAAGATAATATTACTAATTAACAGGTTGAGATGTTCGTAAATAAAATTGATGTTATTTGATGTAATGAGGCATGACTGATTTGGCATTGGAAAATAATTCATTTACTGGCTACTGACAAAGTAATCAAATCTGTTGTTATGACCACTTCATATCGCATACTTTATATATTAAATTAAAAAAGCCGCATTATGAGATTAAACCTGCAACTGTATGAAGCGTTTTCGTCTTAAATTTAAAAAAATTCTATACATTTCATTCAGTTCTTTACCTGTCTGCAGTCTGCCTGCACTGCAGTATTTAAAAAGTTTATAACAGAAAAATTCAAGTCTACCACATTTATTTTATGGATATACCTATGTATAGAGTCTCAAACATAATCTTCATTGGGTACATGCTATACTTGCAGTCATGTTATATTACAAGCTTTAACTCGAATGATTTATTAGCTTGGCAATTAAAACTACTAAAAATTAATTGTCTTTTAAAAGTACTTCCTTATTACAGGTAGGTCTGTTACGAATCAACTTTTAGTAGGTAAGTAATCGTGCTTGTTAAGCATTTCAGAACCAGAACTCCAAGGGAAGGTACCTGGAGACGGCTACGAACTCACATTTATAAACTCGTGAAAGCATGCTTATTTGTTTGTATTTAAAACAGATGCCGTATTTATGACGCATGATTCACTTTAACACAAGTTAAAAGGATGGTTTTAATGATTGACTATTGTAGTTTAACCGGCCAATTTTTCCCTATGTGTAATCAACGTGTGAAGTAATGAATGACAACGTTGATAATAGCAAAGGATTAGGCTTGTCACATCTTTTCGTTTTTCATCATACGGTGTGACAGACAGTTGAGCGATTAAGTCGTGGACAAGTCTCCGATCATACCTATACAAGCTTTCATAATTTTCACAGATACAAGTATACCATTCGCGCAATCAAACATTCTACATTTTTACAAGAATGTCACAATGTCACCTTTACCCATACAATGATTCGCCTCAAAATCAAGTTCAAGGAAACACTTAGTGATTTAGCGATTAGCGATTAGTAATAACTGATTACCATCAATCAGTCATCAGTTATCAGCGGCGTTTTGAAATAATGGTTTAACACTTGGTAATACAAACGTCCACAGGTCAATAAGTTATTGTTATCTGAAATTTTGAAGAGGCTTAGCCTATTCATATCATTGTGTTCTAACGGATAAAGCTAACACGTTCATCCATCAAGCTCCGTAAACACCTTTTTTCACGTTAGTCAAATAACCTAATACAAATAATGTGACAATTATTTAGTATTTCCCCATGATGTGACTTCCAGTTCGAACTAGCTTTCCTGATAAACTAATGAAGTACGTGTTTTATACTTTATTCCATCATACTCATCTTTCATTTTATGATTTCTCGGCATTTTCTTATCGTATTATTCATGTTACTTGATAGAAGCTTAAAATTTAATTGCATAAAAAGTGTGTTGCATCAGTATTATGTTGTGGACAAATGTTAAATTATTAGTCCCTGTCTAAATTCTGATACATACGCCTATACATACACCCACTTAAAGCGAAGTGTACTTTTTGGAAAACGACACGTTGATTAAAGGATTACTACTTGTAATCTTTATGGTTTGTCCAATGAATTAGAGCAAAAGTATAAAATCCATGTTTCATGATGAGTTGCTCTTACAATGGATTAATTGATAAATTCCACGTATTTGCAATGGAAAATTTGCACAATTGAAAATATGATTGGAGTTATTTAAATGATCCATTTTCTGAAATCAGCCATAAATCCTGCTTTATTGTGTAACAAAAAATCCTAATTAAAACATTGCTATGTGGATGAAATCAAGTTCGATTCTGTTTCAGTTTAATCATTTTTGTTTTTGTTGTGTAATGATTCTTATACCATAATCCTGGATCTGAGTAATTTAAATTATTTTCTCACTTAGTCTGTCTCTTGTCTACTGGTCAGAACGAATATGTAGTGTAGAATAAACACATTAATGTTAAGTAACAGAAATCCTAAGCTCTGTGTGGCTCTACTAAATATACAAAAGATAACAATAATGCATTTTGATGAATTTACTAATCACATCAGTAATTTCATGCAACAGGTATTAATGAGATGAGTTTGAGAGACAACGAATAAAAACAACAAAACTCATCGCACTAGTTCCTCCTATGGAATGGCATTTGTTATATAAGTTTATTTGCTGATAATTTATTGCTACAAATTGGGGAATTTCGCGGTTTAGGGTTATCCATCTAAGTTCATACACCTCAATGACGGCATTTAAATAAGCTTTCTCACTTGCATAAACATTTAATTTTGCCGAATTCTCGCTCAGTTTTTTTTGGATACATACATCCGTAATATATAGTCATCATGACGTTTGCAAAGAATAAACCTGCATCGAAAGCGTAACAATGTCATTCATGTTTGATGACCTACCATAGTCAATCACCGTGAAATTAAAAACTGATACGGTGAATGCTTCTCTGTCATTCATCCATGTCATGAGTGATCGTGGCGAATTCAAACTAAATCAGCATAATATCCACTATCCAAAATATATTCCAGAAAGCTGTGTAATTTGCCAATAAGGTTGGTTCCAGGTCTTGCACACAATTTGAATATTTGCATTCTTTAATACGCTTGCTATTTTGCTCTGTATTCAAAATTCAAACTGCCATTTGAAAAGTCATCTTTTTGGTAATTCAAAATCATTAGTTGACAGAATACAGAATGGTATGACAATATTGTCAGTAGGGCCCCCTTATGCAATTTTCAATTAAACTGCAAATATGAATAAAAAATACAA
>JAHZNG010003055.1:0-20577 GCA_027744375.1 Orchesellides sinensis
AAACGCCATTGCATTATCATTATCATTATGAATATAGGTTGGGGTTGTATATGATTGCAAGAAAGTTAAAGGATTGTATTTCCTATGCGTTGTATTGTGTATATATGTACATGAATGAATATGCATAAAATGCATAGGTAGTTCAAACAACAGAATTTTACGAGAATACTGTCAAGAAATAATCCTCAACGTGTTCTCACAATGCATGATATATTATATGCATTACTTAGAATTAAACATGAAATAAAAAAGTCGAATGAATGACGCAGAATGCGTGGCGCAGACGATTATTCCTGATATTCATATGAATTACTTACACGGACGGATGTTGTGTGAGAAGTAAATATATCTGAATGTAGATAAATTGTGTAAATGCAATAAAATAAATCCCGATTTTTAACAAATCTGATAAATTCACTATGAGCCATGCAGTCATAGTCATATTAACTAGTACAAAAATTATATAGAAAGATTTAGGTAACAAGGTTTACTTCAGTTTAATTGCATAAGAGTTACTACCTATATTCATTCTACCCAAACGCTAAAAAAACGAATTTAACTCGAGTAGTTACCTAAATAAACTAAAACTAAAATTATACATGAGAAACTTGATTGAAATAACTTCTGGAAAAAGCGAAGCCAAGATTCACACATACAAAGAGTATTGATTACTTTAAGGCATCTGCCGGAGATCTCGATCGATTGTTTTTACCTTTGTGCATTGGGTTCTGTACATCAAAGAATGAAATAGAAGGAGTTTTGAGTTGAAAGAAAGTAGTTCCCTATTGTTTTGTTATTGAATTGTTTTTTTTTTGGGATTGTGGATGACGAGCTATTTTTCTATATCAATAAAATATAGTTTACAAAGGTAAAGAAAGAAAACAAATCTACATAACTTGTTATAAAATGTAAAACGCCTTTGATAGGCATTTATATTCCATACATCTTTAATAGAATATTTTCGATATAGCCTTTAATTGTAAGTCCTTGCAAGTATATTGTATTTTGCATTGGCAAAATGTCCATAGTTTCTATTTCTTTCATTTACAGATGAAGTATATACTTTACACTGCCTTTGTGGTTCTTTCCTGCTCCGCAGTCCTGGTTTACAGTGACGGGAAACTTGGCTATGGCGATAAATGCAGCGTGACTAACGCTGTCCTCCAAATATTTTCAAGCAATGGCGTTTCTCCCAATGAGAAATGTAACGGTAATAAAGGACTCATATGCACGGGAACTTGTACATGCCCTCCCACGCGGGTTTGGTACAATGGACCATTTTTCGGACTATTTGGAGGTGGAGGTTGTATTGTAGGAGCTAACGGTCCATGTGCACAAGGTGATACGTGTGTTGCCAACGCCGTATGTGGCGTTAACATTCCTTTGTGCTTATGTGAGGAAGGCTACTATGCTCATGACCTACAATGTATCAAATCAGGCTCAAGATTGTCCTCTGGCACTAGTAGTCTCAAGTCAGTGATTCCTTACATATTTACTGCAAGTATTGTCGCTGCCTTATTCAATCTCAACTTATTTTAAAAGTAAAATTGACGTTTTTACGTAAAAGCCAAGACTCATTTGTCATTTTGTAACATGAATGGAATTCCTTCAAATATTACTAATAGTATAACACAAATAGTATACAGTTTTTCTACTTTTAAAACTTGTTTATTCAGAGTATGTGCCTTACTTTTGACTTTACAAATTATATGATAGCATATTAGTTGTTATTTTTATGATTATGAATATTTATAGATTATAAATAAATGATATAAATGCGCAAATAATCAATACAACTTATATTTTGAAGAATGGAACTCCAAAATTGTAAACAACAACAGGCGTCTCCTTTAAAAACCATATTAACAACCACATCAATGCAGTATATTCTTAATCACGTAATAATAGCGCCGCTATATGGTGCACATTCCTTAGAGTTCTGGTACAATTTCCATTCAACAAGGGATCAAAAGGTCAAAACTATCATATTATGATAGTAAATAGTAATGCATACGAAAATTACAAATAGGATATATAAGCGATTGATAAAAGTTGTGTTTGTTATCTTGTCTTGGCACTTGGCACTGGCACTATATAGCTTTCGAGCCTCACCCGGAATATTTTACTTGAATATCGCGTGAGTTCTAATCTGGAAACATTTTGGTAAGTTGTAATTAAGTGTATTGATGCAGGCGTTTAAAGGTTTGAGGGGATCATGAACCTAAACGCCAATTTGATGAGTGTGTATAATATGTACATGGAATTTTCAATCAATCATGCATATATTTACAGAGTATGAAAAACCTTTAAACATTTTATAAATATAAAGTTTAATGTGGAGATGACACAGCGCTGTGTTGTATTCGTGATTAAAGTTGACATAAATCAAGGAAGTGACACAAACAAATAGTATGTAGTAGTATCTACTTAAATGTGTTATGATAAAGATACTTGATGAAGATATGAATATTATTAGTTATCTTCCATTCTATGCAATACTGTTTATAATTAGCTTGATTTTTAATATTTGTAAACATATATGGATATGAACAAATATTACGTTGTCAGCAACCAGAAACTGACTTACAGTTCAAGGAAGTTGGAGGTAGAGTTTAAAGGAAAACAGAGTTTTTAAACGGAATTGCGTTTTAAGCAAGAAATAGAACAGGAAGTTTTGATTTTGACTAGGATAATAGGCTTTATCACGAATGCAACAATAATTGTGATGATATCAGTAAATGTCTTACGCATCGCACCGTTTAACCGCATCATCCGCACTTGGGAAAGACTAAAAATATCCTTTATAGACAACAACAGGAAAATCCAGTATCATCACAATTTTTATGTTTACGTAAGGATGCATCTGAACGGAACAATTTTTGTACGTCATAGGTATAATATGACATTGACGCCTTATTACCAGTATGATCTGTCATGGCATGATGCATCATTGCTTCCAGTATCGGCTGGATAACCAAATTCAAATGTCTGGTACATTGTGGTTATAATTTTGGTTTCATAAACTAACTGGAAAATCCAAAACTTGAATGTGTTCGTAAAGTTTTAAAGATATATAAGCAGATGGCTATTTACGTAATTTAAAACCGTGATTTATTATTGCTTTATTGATTCTCTGCTAAAATATTGGTACACATGTAAAATCAAGGTACTTGTTTGTCATTCATTTGTAAACATTTAGTGAATTCGGCAGTTGCGTCATAAGAGACGCACCTTATCATAAATAATGGGCACATTATTATGTCCATGATATTTTTAAATCGTATACAATAAGTTTAAAAACATAAATAGATATGTATGGTTGTTTGCACTGTTTTTCTAATTTTCATGACCTTCATTAATTACGCATATATCTCGATAATATATGAAGATAGTAATTTCATTAATTTCTTCTAGTTATCTTCAGGCGGAGGATTATTGTTCTCAGTCTTTGTGTTGTAACTCGTTCTTTCGCCATATTTAGACCAGAAAGTTACTTGACATTTTGTCCGATGACCTGTTCTTTGGTCAAACATGCTACACGAGCTAAATGGGGGACAGTACAGATGGAGACTCACGGCTGGCTGTGTATGGCTTGTATTTTCAACTCTGCAAGAATCAAAAGTCCAGATAATTGATATGAATTGCATGTTAAAGATCAAAGATAAGGAGTGAAATGCTTAAGTTGCTTGGTCTTTTTATGAAATCATATTCAAGCAAATAAAGTATGGAAGCTTCATTTCATACCTATGGAGGCCTAAGGAGTCGTTGATATAACAGACTTCGTTTAAGCGCAATAGACTTCTTGAGAGCTCCTTTAATCCAGATTCTTCGTTATCATCTTCATTTGGCCAGTCGAAGCGCACTTCGCTCAGAGAACCATCAAGAATTTTCATGAAGCAATGGGCCTGCAACATTGTACATAACAAACTTGAATGATATCTTTAAGCATTTGATGGAGATCAAAGGGCATCACTATGCACGATTGGCTAAATACTCATGCATGATTATAATTTGCAAGACAAGCATGTATTCAATAGATATCACATAGTATGGGAATATTATAGCATGTCAGTTTAAGAAACAGGAGCTACAAGTTTACATTCAAGTGTATACTTTTGTATCAGCCGACTACAAGCGGAATCTAAAACTGGAATAGGATTTGAAACTGGCTTTACTTTATCAATTATGCAAACTCGCCAAAAAGCATTTGATTTACAGTAATCAGGGATTTGCAAGTAAATTTTATGAATAAGTAATATAAATGATGGAAGCAAGTAGACTTACATCAGAATGTGCCTGTAAGTCTTCAAGGGATGTTATGACAGGCTCATATTCTGCCTGACAGCTACTTCGTACTTGATTATTTGAGTCTCTTATTGTGACACTCATCTTATGCTTAATATGATAGCGTTGAAACTTCCGAAAAATACTAAAAGGGTGTTTATAAAACGATAAGAAATAACAATCCCGTATCGAGTCTGTCAGTGTAAAAATGAATGTTCTGTGACTTCTAAGCAGCTATAAGAAGTACACAAACTTTCACTCTGTTTTCCCTCCGTTTATCATGGGAAGTTTGTTGGAAAAGTTCGGGATGAGGAGGTATTGATCGCTAAGTATCAATCTCCGTATATAATCAACTGAATAGAGTTTTATAAGCTTAAGAACAAATATCGCGTGCAAAGAGAAATTCAATGAAGGTTTTGCCACAATCAATAAGAAACTGTCGTCAAAAAAGCCAACAAGGCCAGGACAAGATGGTTCTGAAGTAGTTTTTAAAGTAATGGCTTGAGTTTAATAATAAAAGTTGTTATTTGTACTAGTCTTCCTTAAATACTCTTAGTCTTTTACCCTTTATAAGCATATGAGAAGAAAAGCTTCTGGGTCTTGCATGCTTGTTTAAGAAAAGGGTCGGAATAACTTATACCTATCCATATATTCATATTAGTGGCCAATGACGTGCTGTTTATTATTATGTACCTTTACTGACTTATTGATATTTATAACGATTATTCGACCTATACATACATATTATAGTACTAGGACAGACCCCATACAAAACTTGCAGAGTAGTAAAACTGATAAAACTCTTCATGTTATGTATTTTCATTCCGGAATTCTCCAACTGATAAATAGCCTTTTCATGTTAGGGTATTTCCATCCCTGAATACTGGAATCTCTTTATTTCTCCAACTGATAAAACCTCTTTATACCAGGGTATTTCCAACCCAGAATAGCGATCTCTTTAATTTCTCCAGCAGTGAACAATCTCAAATGTGAAGCCCATCAAGTATAACGTGTTGAATCCTACTTTTGTGCACATCATTGCATTCCCCGAAAATCTACCTTACGTAAATATCATTAAAATTTTGAGCTTACTTATTTTGTCAGATTTAATTTTAGATACAAATCAAAAAGATATTACCTATGCTTTATGTAGACTGTTAAAGAAAGGTAAGAGGTTCCTTTAACATCCGAGCTATATGTTGAAGCAAAATATATATATAGATAGTCATTATTGGGCATCTATAGGTTTTAACTTTTTGATTTGTACATGCAACTCAATACTTGCATATATATTTAGGTATCGATATATGTTTTAAGGAATTTGTATGTATATTATGTTAGTAATAGCCTTAAAATGAAGGAAATTAATTACAGTTAGTTAACGGGCCTTTCGCTGGAAATGCATGTATGTATCTGTGAGTATTGATTTAAAAATCGGTAAATAAACACATATATAAATCTTACTATACATATATATGATATATTATTTTTCATGTTGAACTACATCAAGAACATGGAACTATACTTACATACTTACTTTAGTTTAAAGTAAAGGAGCTGGTAACAAGAGAAGTTTTATGAACAGAACAGAACATTATTAGAATAAGAAACATGGATCTAAAAAAAAACTGTTTTGATATGATATGATGGTGGCAACATCCAACTTCAGTAGTTCATGCATGTTAAATTTTCTTGCTATACTTCAAATATATGAATATTATGGTAGATTCTCTAATTAGGCAGATGAGGATCAATATGTACTATGTAACAATGTTTTGGGTGAAAAATCAAAGATTTTAATGATTTGTATGAATATAACTAATGCAATATATTTGCATTAACCGCAGTTGTTTTAGTAGCAAAATGAAAGACGACTCATCATCCTACAAAATTTGACTAGACTCGTCGTAGAAACTTTAATTTGAAAGTACCTTAGAGCCCTTCGAGATAAAAAATCAACCTTTGCGTTTGTTACATAAGAATAAATGTCCCCTATGACTTGTTGGTAAATCTTTGGCTCTGAAATCTTGGTAAAGTTGATTGATATGCTAAAAGTTTGTATTATGATCTCATTTCCTTCAATCTGTTTAGAGACACATACCACAAAATCATCTTGCGAACATTATTTCTATTGGTTGGCAATGTATCATTCGATGGTGTGTGGCTCATGTTTTTTCAGTAGTTCTTTGAGTGACCTCTTGAATACCTATTTATGCCTTGTCTACATTGCTTGCGTTGCAGTAGTCTTGTTGCCAGCCCAATTTATCCTCAAAACGAGTTATCCAACTAGACAGAATGTAATGAAAAAATGACTAAACTGACACGAAAATGAATTTCGGTGAATTGACGCAAGTAATAACCTCGGGCTGGTGATGCTGATGCTGGTAATACCTGACCAACATGGTAACAAATATTTTATTCCAGTCCGATCTATGATGAAATGAAATAGTTTGGGGTTGGCAAATTAGAAATAAATTGTTTTTATGTAAGAAGAAATTGCGTAGATATACAAATATTTTTGTCTGAGAAACGTCAATAATAACCATTTGGGTTTGTTTTGGATAAACGATATTCATAAACAAGTTACATGCCATTTTAATTCATTAGGCCATTGATTCTGCACGGTTCAAGAAATTTGGGGCACCATTTGCCATTTGGCTTTATAAATAATTATCAATAGTAGACACTGCATTGCCATAAGACCTCACTGCAAAAATACATAGTCATTTTAAATAAGTACTTTCTCATGAACGTATGGATTTGTGCTTTTTTTATGGAGTCTTTTCACAATAAAATATTTGTTTAATGCGGGAATGAATGTATTTTGCTTTAATGAATCTTGTGAATGCATTTTGAATCTGTAATCTGTACGGATTTCCAGATACCTGTTAACTTCCGAATGCAAATTATTGTTGATGGAAGTAAGAAGAGATTGATCCAACTTTGGTTAGATAGGAAAGGTGGAGGTCAACGTTTAAAAAAGATGGCCATACTATAAATCTGCAAAGCTAAAGTCACCCCGAGTTATGAAATTTTTGGTAAAGTTTCATTATTGCATGCAGCCGTGCAGCTGTAAATGATTTAAACCAACACGATAAGTTAATAAACTTGGTCAAGAGTTCCAGCAACAAGCCGGCAATTAATACTAACTCATATTTAACATTTCTCAGAATAGATTGCCTACAAAATAGAACTGTTTATTTCTGAGACTATATAACTACAAAGATAATCATTTAATCATTTATTATCGGAGTTACCTATCAAAGTCTCAGCTTGCCCCAAAACTATGAATTTTTTATAGAAATACATATTTGCTTTGCCCTTGTGCATGCATGAAGTTCTTTTTAAGATTAAAACCATTACTCTATGGGACTGCAATCAATTTCGCAAATAAAATTACACATGTAAGACAGATGCATTAATAAATTTAATAAGTGTTAAAATTCATCCTTTCACAAATATCTCAGCATAGTGTACAATTTCTTGATAAAACCTTCATGCATTGCTCTCTGGACGATACACGTGGACGTTTTTTTTAATCTGTAAATCTGTAACAAATATATAAAAAAAAACTTCAGTTTAAGAAAACATAGTAAAATAGCCTTTCAAGTTTTAACCAACACATAAATTCACAACTCTCTGGTCTGATTACTTCGTGATCTTTTCTGATTTGCCCTATACCATTATTTATTGATTCGCTCTATATGACTCTTCAGAACAGAACTCTATATGATTCTATATTATTTAAAACAGAAGAGTTAATACTTAACCGAAATGTCACGAGTGATACATAATTTCTATTTCAAAAAGTCTACTCATTTTCATTGCACTACATTAAATACATACACGACTAATGTAAATAGACAAGATAATTTCATTATGTCTTACCATACACGTTTGTAAACCCTGGTTGCAGTTACCTCTTTGGTAGAAAATGTGGCCTGTGGTTATCATCATAAAGCATTGAGTTTACCATTTTGCTTAACATTATGAGTTGAAATGCTTATTTTTATTTTAAAGAAATTAAAAGGTTAAATTGCCTTCATTTCATCGTCAAAGAATTCTCGAACTGTTGTTGACTCATCGGGGTCAATCCTCTGTGTCTGGATCAACTTATTCCCATCCAAAACAATGGTGGTCTAAAAATGTAATAAAAATACCATAATTAGAATTCACTTTGTGATAAGCGATAATACCTTTGTTACATGTATATAAGTATTCGCATATGTATTTTTACTTTGCAAGAACGTCCATCCGCCGTTTCTTCATCGAACTCCTCTCCAAGCTTAAAACTAATGGTTGTATTTTTGAACACCGACATTGTCTTCAAAGTGTAAACCCCGTTTTCTTCAGAAATGACAATGGTAGGCTTTGCAGCAGCCGCAGCGGCTCTTTTGGCAATATTCACACCTGCGGCTTTCAGATATTCATCAAAGCCCTCCGACTTTACCATTTCAAACTTTCCAGTGATTGACATAGTGAATTAATATTCAAATATGATTCTCCGATAATCTTATTTCAAACTTTAGAAACACGTTTTAGAAAGCTGAAGGTGTTCTTTCTGCTTACACTGATTTCCGTCACGGATGACTTTCAGAAGCCAAATGACCTGGCATGACAGTCAACTCCCAATTCTGAGCTTCTGTTTTCCTAGGTCATACAGAACATCATACCAAGTTCTAAATTTATCTTCATCCTTATTACTATAATTTTAATATGAAACGCATTTTGTCACACTGTTTAGAATATATATACCGGCTGTGACTTGATTTTTATAACTCCTCGAATGTTTTACGTACATATATGAAAGTTATTTGATTCATCATTGCAGTTATTATTATTTTACGCTTTATCCTGCGTGTGTGTATTGAGGGGTGCGCAAGTAGGGATGGTTTTGAACGTCTTTTTATAGTGACATTGATCTTTTCTTGTTTATTTGGATCCATTAAGCTCAATTTAAATCTAGTTGAGCCTTAATTGAGCACATTCAACCAGTTTCCGAGTATTATTGTTGAGACTGATACAAAAGATGACGCAGACTGTTAGGTTTGTCCTGGCTAAAGTGAATCTTTAAATTCCGTCCACTCCAGATTTTTCAACGGCTTTTGTGATGGAAGTTATGTATGAATAAAAAGATTCGTGAATTGGTATTAATGATGAATTTATAACCTGCAATGTACTATCCTTTTTCATTTTTTATAACTCCATACTCTCCATTACTTATTAAAGAATCAATAAACGAAAACATACACTTATATACCTACATACTTATAAATATGTTCTAAGGTTGTTTGAATGTTTACAATCAACTAACTACTAAAAAATGAAGCATAATATTTTAAGTAGTTTAAATAATATTTTCTATAATCTGATTTTGTTCTTAAACATGGTATTCCATAATGGCTGTAAGCGGTAGCCCGAACTGATAAAACAGTTTATACATAAGAAATTACAACCTATATTAAAACACATGCCAGTTGCCAGATGCATACTCTGGAGACTAGATTTAAGTTGAAATAACCGGGCCATAATAAATAAATAAAACAAGCAATTTTTATTTCATTTTACTAACTAGTTTTCATTCAAACGGATAATAATAAGTATCAAGAAAAGTTGATCATATAAGTTTAAAAAGCAAACGTCTTCTGCAAAAAAAGATTTAGTAAAGCTCTTTCAAATGGCATAAGACAGAGCGACATAATAATATTGATCCTCCTTTACATTCATCACTTTTCCACGTAAGAGCTCTTGAAACATATAGAATCGCCACTGGATGTAGTAAGAAAACGTTTATTTAAGCCACTACTATAATGTTTCTCTTATAACATGTACTTTCCCAGCAGCGGTATACAATTAACATCTTCTTACCATTGACCATTTACATGAAATAACCCCTGAAAATATTGCTTGGCAAATATCCCATGCACCCGGATGCTTAAATTCACCCGATGTATAAATAAATAGAAGTTCCAAAGTAGTTGTCGCAGCTGCTGTTACAATCAATACTAGTATGAACCCATTTTGTAATTCGTCCATTAGCTGCAATTAAAAGCATCAATCCATTGCTTTATTCTGAAAAAAGTTAGGCTCTGGGTTGGTTTGATACTTAAACGAAAGCTCACCTTTGTGCAGCATAAGATGAAAATCATCACTAGATCATTCATGATGCTATCGATAATCATAAGAAGAAAAAAATACGGGAAAAATATACCGTTTCGTTGTATTTTATCATAAACAGTGAGGATGCCAGTAGGATCTTCGTGCTCTCCGTACTCAACAAAATATGCTTGACACGTTTCTAATATAGTTGAACCAAGTGTGTAACCTAAACTGTATGCCATGCACTGTAAGCATATACCAGATTGTTAAAACATTGAATATTATTATGTAAGCTATTCTTTGTTCTATAATACATGTACTGTAAGATTAGCTGTAGATTTACCGTCAGAACCGTGACAATGGAGCGACCTATTTAAAAGGCAATTATTATAGTAAAAATATGCTTCGTCTACCATTATAATAAGACATATAATATGGATATAAACTAACACGGCTCATATTTTCCTATTTCCGAATATCGAATGCTTGCTATTCTCGTTCCATTACAAATTCTAAAAACAACAACAGGTTAATTAGCCATCTAGAATATGAGCATGAGTCTGTCTTTGCAAGTTGATCACTTACGATATCATGAAAAACAAAAGTAAAGTCTGCTGGTAAAGGAAATCGTGGAGGGCATTACTGTAATTCAAAAGTGAGAGGATGGCAGCGATTTACATGATCAAAATAAACAAAATAAAAGTAAGTACCAGTAAGTACCCGTTGTAACTTACAACTTCCATTGTATTAGAAACCATATTAAAGCGGAAAATCGGATAGCTGCTTCAATCAACAAAACACGAGCAATGAATTTCCTTCGTATGCTCTTGTCATTTTTTAACCCGTCACTTACCTCATACTCCTTCTCTAGACACTACATATATAAAATATGACATTGCTTTTATATATATAAAATTAATGCATATCATACATATACATGGTAAGCTATCTATGTATTCTCTAGCTCTGTATTCGTATACTCCTTTCAAACCTGACAAAATTCATCAGTAGCATCTTTCTTTCGAAACTGTTGCATTAAATCATTGCGAACTTCCAGTCCAAGAACGTGTCCTTCGCTATCCATCATGATTCTAGAGCCATAACGGTGCAACTCAATCTTTTCATACTCGGTTAGTGATTCAGAAATGACTGTCTGCCCAGTGTCATCACTTTCATATATTTTTATAGGAACATTAAAGTATTTAAGCTTCTCTCTCTCTTCTTCTCTTGCAATTTGATCTTCAACTTCTTGTACAGTTGGAGCAGACCGTGTTGGATAGATTTCTAAGGATTCTGGCTCTTGAGTGAGATCCGCTGTAACATCTTTTAATGTAATTAGGGAAAATGCGGATCGTTCTTTTAATGCTATATCACCACCCTTTTTCCGTCCTTTACGCTTGTGCTTTCTCTTGATTCTCGCTGATGGTGTGGATCTTAATGATATTAGTGACGGGGTTGACTGTCGTTCTGATGCTACGTCCTTGGGCTTCATTTTGGCATTTATTTCAAGTGCCAGATACCTTTTGCTACGGTTAGTCTAAAGGGGACAAGGACGGAGATATATTTAATCTCAACGAAAAAGTTTATCAAACGGAAGAGCCCGGTTTTATCATTCTGGAACGGAAACTTCGGGATTCGGGCAATGATGAGCAAAAGATTATATAATACCTGGACAACATTCAAAAAGCTACCAGCGTCATAGTATTTGTACAGATACCCATCCTGATTCCTTCAAACCATAAAAACTTCCTCACAAGATGTTTAACATATGAGTAAAACTATTATTCCATCACACCAAAAGGCATTTCCAAAAATTGAAATATTCTATTTTAAGGATATCACCTTTATTTAACACTATTAAATAGTAACTTTTAGTCTCGTTCCTTGTTACAACATACATACAGCATACATATAAATGGAGTGATGTGCGAGTGCGATACATATTATCATTGTTTACAGCAATTAAAGTAAACGTATCAATATATTTTTAATGTATAAAAAATGTCAATATATAAAAATATATTTTTTACACGAGTAATAAAATCAAATTCGTAAGAAAATGTAATTTTATTTTAAATGTAACGGTGGACTCTACTTATCGGAAAAAATCTTTGTGAAAACACCTTTGGCCGGACGTTCCTTCTTATGCACTACCTTATCCGCTACCACTACTTTATCCACAACTGGAATTTTTTCGTTGTAGGCCATTTTCGTTTTTGGCCGAGGCTCTACTCCTCTCATAATCAAAAACTGCTCTTTAATCAATCGAAGTTTTGATTTAATTTCGAAATATCGATTATATCGGGCTCGAGAAAGTCCACGGACATTAAGTCGTCCCTCGTTTTGCAGATTGCTCAGTCGTATCAAACGATCGGCCATTTTCCGGTGTTGATTCATTATGCTGAAGAACCCCAAAGATTTTAAGTTTGAAATAAAGTATAAATTTAAATAAAATGCCATGATCTGTTTTTATAAGTCAATGAAGGTCATTACGAAGTTTCGCTATACGTACATATTTGATGTATGATGAGATCTTTGCATTGCTTTGTACAACGAATCCATCCACAAAGGGCTGAATAATATTCCATGCCTATCGACTAAATCATCGTGACGTAACCTTCTTACAAACCGACAGCCTAGTTCGTAAAAGTCATCCGCAACGCCTAGTCGCTGTCTAGCCAAGAGCTGACGCATGTCCAGCTTTTGTCTTCTGAAGACCTCTTCCTGCTTTGTGCTTACTTTGATGTCCCTCTCGTCAGCTCTAGTTTTCTGGATAATAACAAAATATATTTACGACTACGTTTTGTAAGCTTCCTACAAACCAATGTAGAAGAATCTAACTCTGAAAGAATCAGTAGCGTCAGATATCTGCATAATGATGATCGCAATAAAAATATTTGAGAAAAGAAAGTTTCCCAAAACAATCAAGATTAAGCAAAACAGACGACCCTCATGAAGTTTGTCGACATCTTTAAATGAATCCATTATAGTAGTCCAGCCATCCATCTAATATAAAAATAAAACTAATATGAGGAAGACCTGTAGTATTCATGTATTATGTTTGATATAATAAGCTTTTAATCTTCTCACCGTTACAAAAGCAAACAAACGTAACATTCCTCTATCAAAACGGCCAAACATGCCATCTAAGCCGGATACACTTCCGTAAAGGTAAAATGCTACGATGGAAGTTATGTACATTAGTAAAATAAGTAGCAGAACCACGCTCACGACATGATTTCGCAACGTGTCCAAAAGAGCTCGAACCAAAACCTAGAGTTAATAAATTTAATTATAATAATTTTATTACAAATACATACATGTTATTCGGGATTAATGGTATGGGTATGTCACCTGAATGTGGATTGATAACGAGACACCTCGTAGTATCCTCAATGCACGTACAATTGTAAGAAATCGGAGATATTCAAAATTCGCAACATTCAACCAATCCGCAATAGACTAGAATATTGAAGCGAATATCTAGTACTAATAAATGAAAACCCAAAAAAAACCTTATGATGATGGAAAGCCTGCTAAGTACCGACCTTCACAAGTGAGACTATCAGAATTATAAAGTCAAAAGAATTGAATCCAGATAGAAAGTACTGATTAGGGTAGGCAAAGAACTTGAGGAGGAATTCGGCAAAGTAAATAGACAGGAAAAACTAGATCAATTGATAAAAAAAGAGATGTAATTTATTTTATTTGTAAGTCATCAGTATATAAGATATTTTCGGCTTTACTCACACTATCCAGCATATCAAAGGCATAATTGTATTGATGTCTACTTTCTCCCGTTTCGAATGCAAGTAAAGCAGCATTTCCAACAATAATAATCATTATGAAGTATTTAAAAGTATTTGATGCAGCTATCCAATTAGCGTATGCCCTCATGGCCTCCATACTTCTTGTTTGATGAAGATTACGCTCTACCTCAACTCTACCCGCAAATGTAACAAATAAAATTAGATACCCAGCACAAGCAGTAGAATTTGAATAACTGGATCGGGCAACCTTTAAACTCAAAGCTATAGCTTACATTGGACCATCACACGGACTCTTGAAAAAAATTCGTGATGGCCTTTTCCCAACCCCGCGCTCCCTATAAATCGCAGCATTCCTTTGGTTCTCAGGTTTTTGGCGTAGAAGAGGGTGACTTGATGTAACCTTCTTTTCAAACGCTTTTTTAATTTCCTTTTTAGATTTTCGTTCGGCTTTCCGTTTATCTAAAGCCTCTTGTCTTTTTTTCTTCCGGTGGCTCTTTAAAAGCTCAGGTCGCATAAACTCTTGGTTTAAAATTTCCTTAGCTTCTTCTTGAAATCCAGATTTTTCTGCGACAATCGCTTCCCAATGTGTTCCGCGGTACACAAACTCTTCATCTTTATGACGAGTTGCTTCTCGCGCTCCCTTTTCTCGCTCTCGTTTCCGAGCCGCTTCATCTCCTCCTTCTTCATAGTAGTCTTCGTCCTCAGTTTCACTATCGCCGGCAACTAAAGATGCCCTGAGAGCGTCACCAGCCTTTTGAAGTAACATAGGGGACCAAATGTCAAGCTTTCTAGGGTCTGATAACCGTCGTTTCTTAGACTTTTTCTCAGGTTCTTTGCCAGGTTCAGATGCATTTTCTTCGAGTTTGGTTTCTGTCTCTTTATCTACTTGGGTTGTGTCTTTGTTCTTATCTCTTTTTTCTTTGTCAGTTGCTTTGATTGATAAATGCAAGATTATAGTTACTACAATACGCATACGATGCTCATCAATAATTTCTAAATTGAAGTTTTTAAAATTCTATTTTACTAGGGTCAGGTGTTGGGCGGAAAGGGTCAAGCTGAAGAGTAACCGCAGCGTTCTGTCGTTTTAGTTCTTGCTCCTCGTATACATCCTCACCGAGAAAGTTGTAATCATCTTCGTCATCATACTCGTCTACTATGTACTGCGCCAACTCTTCAGTTTCCTCTGGTAAAGACAATTGCTTTGATTTTTGATACTCCAGTCGTGTAGCAAGCATTCTTAGAAAGACGTGTGTACGGTAACCGTACATTTTATGAATTTTATCATATTTGCTCTCAATAAAAGTACGAAGCCAAGCTGGAAAGCGGTTTAGCTCTGCCTGACTCTCTTTTGAAATTTCAGGAGTATTCAAAGTAGGATTTGGCTTGTCTAAAATGGTGCATCTGTCTAAATCATAACCGTAATGCTGAAGCATTTTTTCTTCGGCGGGAAGTAACTCTTCTCCTCTAGGGCCTTCTGCGAGTTCCCGGATTGCTTTGGAAGAATGAGCTTTAAACGGATCGTTAGGATTATCTCTAGGAATTGCTCTCAAGATGCGTCGGATGTTAACCCAATTTGTATTGTTCTCTTCGTCTGTGGAATCATCTTGCTTTTGTAACTCAAGCTCACGCTCCAGAAGAGCAGGATCTTTGTCAATGTTGTCCCCACGCTTCTTCCCTCGGCGCTTGGGATCATTGGCGGGTGTGGGCATTTTACGTGCCATGTTTTGTCAGTACGTACCTAAAAGGCTTGCCTGGACAATAAATCTAGTATTGATATACGTAGAACGTTGAGTAAAACCGGTGAAAATGTTTTTACGTTTGAAAATTGACACAAGGTGGAATTTTTCATTTCGTTCTTTATTTCAAGAATTTTTAAAATCCGCTTAATTAGAATTCATTAGGCAAAATTCATTAAAATATAAAACATGAAAGAATTGAGCATTTCAGCAGTAGAATGCGCTTTTGAAGGGTTTTTTACATTGTCGTTAATGCTAAAGTATAAATCTGGCTTTAAAGTAGCAAGTAGCCTTGGGAAACATTTAACTTTTTAGGGTTTACTTTATTAGGAAGGGGTTATGGAGTATAGGGTGAGTATACTTATGACTGTATATGAATTTTATCGTTTTCTTATTGTGGCTGCCGCCTTCCGTACATTTCTCAAGGATGTATCAACAACGTCGCATTTGTGACATTAGTTATAAGAACAGCCAGATAATTGATTGGTGTTCTTTGCTTTATAGTAAACTGCTCACCGAACCGAATACAAAGCATACGCTGAGACTTCCAGCACGCACTATAAAAGTAATTCTTGCTACTCCGGTTATAGGAATTATATATAGACCTTCTTTTCATTATAAAAAGATTACTTTCTTCACATATTTTAACAAGATACGGAAAAAATTGCAAAACGATTCCTACCCCAATGCAGGCATAGCCCGCCATAAGAATACAAATGAAGTTCGGAATGTACCCCCAACACTTAATAGCTACCCAAATCATCAAAGTAATCAAAATTTGAGAAAATGAAATAATCAGCATGAACACATTTCTAATTGTAAAATCCCCAGTCTTAAAAAGGATTCGTAAATGATTGTACAGTTTGAGAGCATTCCTTTCTGAATACCTTGAAGTTAATAATGTCCGTAAGCAGCGCGCTACTGTGATTATGAAGGCAAAACCAAAGAATAGCATTAATCCTATAAAACGCGTAAACTCAAGTACACAAATGGTTCCAAGGAACATCCTAACAATAAAGACACCTATGATGACTCTCGGTTGTCGTTCATAAGCAGAAGATAAAACAAGTTCGAACACAAAGTGAAATGGGTCCAATTCAGCAAAGCATATTATTAAGGGTATAACAAAAACTAATCCAATCATTGTCAAATGAATTCCAAAAATGAATGCTCCAAGTAAATCTGCATTGTTAGTCCTCTCATTTCTGTAATCTTGATTTAAAAATCAGTAAAGACAGAATTAATGTTAATTTTAAACTTTCATAAGATCAAATAAGGTGTGGAATTATAATGATTATTTATTTACAGTGCCTTTCTATCATGAAAAGCTGGTTGAAAACCATCACTATTTCTGTTCCTCTGACGAAAACTAGGCAAACTCCAAACTCCAGCATTGCACCAGCTCCAAAGAATAAAAACAAAGCAATATTGATAGTTTGTACGTTTTTTTGCGAACGGAAGAATTCTAGACATGTTAGGAAAATGCATGAGCCAGATCCAATCGCGAAGCTAATTATAACTTCTGCTATTAAGTAAGGAACAAATTTCCACTTAAGAAGTTGCCGGAGTTTTATTGAAATCGCGGAGTTTGCAATTTGAATTTCTAGTGGAAAGTTATAAAATTTCCCGTAAAAGAATTTGTGAAGATTTAATGCTTCAATGAACGACGGAGTTATAACAGTATTTCCTCTAATAAGGTAATCAATGCTGATTGACCCCCTTTGGCAACTCATATTAGATGAGGATTTCTTGTCTTGTCAGTGATCACTCCTCAATAGTAAAGCTGTGGCTACAAAGCTACAATATTTTAACGGGAGCATTCACGTACATATGTAAGTAATACTGACTCTAAAGAGTAAATGAGTAATTTCCTAAACTATGGATTGATATAGAGAGATATATTGATATTCCCATATGATGGTATTACATATAGCAAACTACCAACCCACCAAAATTGGAATTAGATAACTATTCAATTAGTAAAAAATTCAATTTAAAAAAATTCCAATCCTCCTACTTCGATCGAAAGAAACAACGTGCCCACATACAATAGATTTCGCCGTATTACAGTAAGTTTTAAATATAAAAAAGCTAGCCTATGTAAGCTTTTGTATGAAAACTTGATGGTTTTGTCGGATAAATCGCAAAACAGAAATCTTGTTTGATTTCGTGAAATTATTTTCTGTGTCTCTTCCTTGAAGACAGATATTGAAACGAATAAACATGATATTGAATATTAAGACCGGTATATAAAAATCAGACTAAGTTTATTTGTTTGATACGAAAAGTCAATTATAATAAAAAAATTGCATGTTACGTTTACACATTGGGTGCGGTTTTATGAATGTAATTCCAAGACTGTATTTTTCCTGAAGCTCCGAAAAGAAACGCGAAGTTACCAATCACATTAGAAATTACGGGAATAAAAAATACATAACGCCATCCAGTTATTGTGGGCTATTTAACATAAAATGAACAAGGATTAATTACACGCAAATTGAAATAAATCGTCAAATCAATTGCACGTGTAGTTTTATAAGTATTTTTATACCTGGTAGTAAAGTATTAAACCCGCTAAGTATGGTGCGCTGAAGCCAGCGATATTTGCTGCACTGTTTATCACACCTTCAATGGCTCCAACGTAATTAGGAGATAGGTCAATTGGATTAATGATTGCTCCACTTAGCAAAGCCCCATTTATCATCCCAGATAGGATAAAGCATATCACAGCTAACGAGCGATTGCACTCAGCAAGAACAATACCCGCAAATGCCAAAGCTGATCCCCACTGACCAATCGTGTTGCAAATTTTTCTTGCCGTTATTAATGAAACAATTTTATTTTCGATCAAGTAATCCGACGCGCGCCCGACTAGCATACAGAAAATCCACTGACACAGGTATGGAGTTGCCGATAAGTAGCTATTCTGAAATATTAATAAAAATATTGTTACTTTTATAGAAGCCTGTCATTTTCGAATTATCAAGAGATTTTTTAAAAACCTGATGAATATCAAAATGGAGCGCTGAGTGAAGGTACTTGGGTCCTTCAGCCTTCAGCATGTTGTGGCCCCAAGCATTGCAAAACTGAGATATGAAGACAGCCCAGAATGGTAAAGAGCAAAAAATTTTGCCCCAAGGAACTTCACACATGTTAATATGATCATGTGTTTTACTATCTCCAAGAGCACTGTTTAAATGATCTAGCTCGCGTTTAGAAATACTTGGATGCTTTTCTGGGCTGGAGTGCACGACTTTAATCCATAGTATGAACCACATAATGGTCAGGACTCCAGGTACATAAAACACGGCAGGCCAACCGAAGGCCGATATAAGATGTCCAGAAATAATCATTGTAGCTGCTGTTCCGAAAGGCATTCCTGAGAAGCAAATTGCTGACAAACGGGCACGTTCCTCGGGACCTGTCCATTTTGCTAACAAAACAGCAATTGATGGAACCACCACACCCTGGCCAAAAATATTCATATTTAAATATTTAATCCAGAAAGCAAGTTAATTTACTGTAACCTACCTCGCCAAGCCCTTGGAGTATGCGGATGAAAATGACGAAATCTCGGCCGCCTATAACCGCTGCGTATGGAAGGACAAGGCTAAGAATACCAGTCCACAGCATTCCTAATCCTATTACCCACTTTCCTCCATATTTTTGTGCTGAAGAACAAATTAACAGTTAAATTTACCAAAGTGCCCAACGACAAAAATAAATACTGTATTGAATATTTTATAAACCTACCTATTAGTCCACCTGGAAATTGACTAATCACGTATCCCCAGAAAAATGAGCCTAGCACAAGTCCCTGATCCCTTTCGTCCCACTGAAATGTTAGGACGCTTTGAGGTGGCAACTCTTCATTTATAGGTTGCTTTAAAATAGTTGCATTCTCAACTGCAGACATTAGAGATGGACACATGCCAGAATGATTTGTAATATCGGAGTGTCCATTATCATGTACTGATTTTGAAACAGAATGATCGACCATCGCGACTATCCCAATGGATAGATTGTATCTGAGGGAGTATAATAGGGAACACATGAAGAACATGACAACAGTCAGTTTATGTCGTGCATCCCATGACCCTGATGAGGAATCTTTATTAAATTTGACAAATTGACAAAAAACAAACCTAAATGCTTTAACTCACAAATGTGGTGAATGCTTTAATTATAATATTACAAATATTACAGCGCTTACGTGTTTTGTTTGTAGCCTTCATCCTGAACTAAAGATATAATCAAAACTTTTAAAAAACTAATCCAGAGTATTTCAAATTTTCATATTTGTTAAGCGACGTTTTTTAAAAGATTTTCCTTGCAATCAATTTCTACACGAAGACAAGACACTAATTTTTCAAAGTAGTGCATCAGCTTCTACCTTATTGTTTCCATATCCGAATTCAAGCCCATCTTTTACATAACAGGCATTTTCCTTTATGCAAATATTGCATTGTTTACCCAACCTAACAAGGCAGTACAAGCAAATGATTGTGGTAATTGTTGTGGTCCAAGGATATGGTTTTAACTGATTATTTCATAATTTTCTAACTGGAATATTCAGAAAAGTGATTTATATACTGCAGCATAGTATTTATGTAGCAACCAACTTAACAGGAGAATTGGAAAAATTCATGCGGAGATTAGTAACACGAAATAAAATCATTATTATTCTA
>JAHZNG010003056.1:0-12772 GCA_027744375.1 Orchesellides sinensis
TCTACCTTTACCTCTCTTTTGATTCCTTGTAACAAATGCAATCCATCGTCCATTTATCCATTCCATATAATATCCTCTCTCTTATTCTAGAATCACCCGTCAGCGTGTGTCGAACATGAAAAGCAAGCAAGCAGAAATCAAGTGGCTTTTAAGCAAATCACATCACCTTTCATGAAATTCATTATCGAAATAAAAAATGTAGATAACGTAAATGACTGGATCTGTGGATTTGATGGTGTTCCCATACCTTTTCCACCGAGATTTGGCCTCCTTTAAGGGCTTTTTAAAGTACAAAGCAAAAGGGATTTTTCAAAACCCCAAAAATCCATTAATATCTAGATTTCATCATGTGCTTCAAACACGTTAGTCACATCATTTCCAGCGTCACACTTTAAAAGTTAAAACTGAATCAAGCAACAGTTCAAAATCATCATTCAAAACCATTATGAAAATTTTACCATTTTACACGGGCTCAACTTCAACTTATGCATATAGCATAAAAAGTGAGCCTATTTTCTGCATGCTTGCATACAAGACTTCCCACGCGCCTTGTTTTTAACTCCCCGGTTTCCGGTACATGTTTTTTTGCTCCTGTGTCTACTTTTCGAGTGAGGCAGTTTTTGGGAAAACTAAAAATATGTACATGTAGAATTTCAGAAATGTCAGGGAAATAGCATGTGCGGTGCCTTGCAGGAGAAGATTCATACTTTTAAACAAACTAATAACATTTTTTGTTCGAATCATTCATGATCATCAATCCCAATTTGCAATCTACTCCTTCGCCAACACGTTTATTTTCTGGTGGGCTGGACTTAACAATATGTTATTTTCCATTCCTTTTATTATAATCATACTTAACAATAAACTAATTATACACCCTTCCTAATAAACCTGTGAATAACTCAGCCACCTTTAATCATATGAATTTTGCTTACATAAACATTTTACCGCACAATCATGCAAACTACTAGAATGACGTTTGCTTTGCCAAAACATCTCTTTTAGCAATTTAGCATGTCGATATTAAATCTTGTTTTGATTGGGAAGAAAGCTATTAAGGATGTTTTCCCGGAGGAGTTGTCATTCTTAATGTCATATGAAATTCGGAAGAGTACATTCACATCCTGTTCAAAGCTTTCCCTTCCTTGTCGCATGTTTCTGAGCACGCAACGTCGTAACAGCATAGATTGACTTTTTTAGATAATTTATTGGCATCTTATGTTTTAAACGAACATATAGTACGAAATTGAGTAAGAAACTGTATCATATTCGAAAAATGATTTTTTTCGCCTTTTAATTTAAAAACAACAGTTTTGCGGATTTTCTCCGTTTCATCTCATCTATTCTGGGAGGAACTGATGGAAGCCATCGCCATTTCTTCATCACCCTCCTTATAGTCCTTCCCTCCTTGTGTGTCCCAACTCCCAAGAAAATACGTATATAATATGTACATACATATCTTATGTACATTACCTGGGTTGAACTCCGAAATTATACCAAATCTCAAAGAACAGTCACGCACGGTGGTGGTTCGTTCATATCAGTAATCATATTATACCACCTCTAATCATGTATACATGTTATAATATATGAACCTACTTTAGGTACATTCATTACCGCATCTAAAATGTACATAAATTTATCCTAGCTAGTGCCTCTTAGAATTTTCTCTAATGGATTCATGATATAAAGATGAATCCTATATCCATAGGAATTTATATGCATATAAGAAATACCTACATAACATAAAACCCCATCCCATCATCTCTTATAAGTAGACACTATACCATTATACAGTCACTTATATTTTTCTAATCTAAGCCATCTGTCCTTAGTCCTTTTACCTTCCAATTCCAATATAGTGAAATTGAAGTACACTCATGCATTCAGCAGTTTAGTTTGAGTCAACAATTATGTTTTATAGTATTAACGTTAATATAGTACTATATCCTACCTCCAAAAAAATTCTTGTCCTACACTAATCCAATTATTTCCGTTGTTATGAAATGAATTATTTCATACACTCCAAATATGACCTATCAATTACTAACCAATAAAGTAACTACTTAATGACAGCGTTTTTATATTGTTATTCATATTTAAGTACAACATGGACCACTAAGTGACATTCAAAAGGAATAAACGCTCAATTTTTTTATAGTTTACCAATGCCTCCGGATCCTAGATATTCTTTAAGCAATTTCGTATTGTGGTTGGTTTGGGTCCACTGTCTGTAAGAGTAAGCAGTAGTTTTTTAAAATAATACAGTCCACATATTTTTTTCAGATGAGTCCTCTTTTGGAACTTGGTGGAGTTGTGAACAAAGTAGCAAAATGTTTGTTTTCCAAAATGCCAAATGGCAATGGGTACAGATACAGAGATCCTTTTTTATGCGTTGCTTTTTACACCATGTAATATTATGTAGCTTGGCATGTATTTTGTTGTAAGTACATCATGATATTGATACATACCTGCATACTCATCCACACAGGTACACTTTTTGTATTATGTGCATGCAATATTGATTGCTGGTGCACACACTCCACCTTAATGAGTTTGTTAATTATTTATGTGGATCATGTTATTATTATTAATTTTTAATGACATATTAATTTCCCAGCCAGTGGACATACAGCCATAACCGTATTTTTACATGTTTTGAACCTTGTTGTAATGCTTTAATATACCTTGGAATGGAATAAATTACGATTTGCTCTATATAAAAAATCACTGCCTCCAGCAGGATGTTGTAGATTCATTCATGCCCAAGAAAACAATATATTTTGCTTTTGATCTGGTATATGGTTATATGAGGTGAGTATTGACTATTGACTATTAGTATAGTACATTTTATATTATTTTACAGACGACCGAGAGGAGAGGCGAGGGAGAGAAGGGAATGCACTGTAATGGTTGTAAATTGTAAATATATATATTTTATTATGGTAATGGCTTTGGTCTTGGTCATTGCAAATTATTCTTGACGTGTTTCTCCTCTTGTTCTTCACTTCTTCATCATCATTCATTCATTCGCATATTATACATATATTGTATTATTGTATTGAAATCACGAGATTGAATTGGAAGAAAAGGAAATGAAGGTCAGAAGCACAGTATGACACAGTCATGAATCAGGATTCAAGGTGAAAGAACGTCTATGTCCAAATAAAAATTCAAAGGCATGGTAGCCCATAATAATGACACTGAGTAAGTATATTGTAGATAGTTTACTGCGTGGCAATAATAAAAGGATTTACGTATTTTCATTAGGTAGTAACAGTGAATGAATGAGTAACTGTCGTGTACTTGAAATGAGTAATAAGGGGACGACTAGGATGTAATTGTTAACCTTTTTTATTTTAAATATTTACTTCCTATATGGCATAGCAAAGAATATACCTATTCCCAAAATTAAGAGAGTAGGCGAATTTAGTACTTATATTGTAAATATATTTAACAGTCAGTAAAAGTAAGACTGGTTGTTTTTTACAGCTTGTTTTTCTGCACAACCAATTCCAGCCTAGAGACGCTTATGAAATGTGGATTTAGCCAGTAAATTTTTTTATTCAAATAATAATAATAATGTATATCGTATCATCAATAATGTGTCTATCATGAAACCATTTTTTATTAGCTGTTTTCAAGTCACGCACAAAATTCTTTCTTAAGCCTTTTTTTTATCTTGCATGCATTTTTAACACCTTCCTTCCTTCCGTTTCATCATCATGTGTCCATTAAGTGATTTGATGAAGATATGTACATGATCCATTTTTATACAACAAAACTAAACGCATGGTGGTGACTACTGATCGCTTTTGACAATGATGAATGTGAACGGATGACGGATATTGGGAGCCATTGCAAAAAGGTCCAACGTCCATCCTTCTCAAGAACATTGAAATATTTAATCATCATTATCGTGATGGTGTTTTTATTTTCTGAGGAGGAGGATGACGGCGGTATGTGGTGGAGATTGAAATCTTCAATAGCTAGCTGCCATGCCACTAACTGCTATTTTTGTACATGGTGTACATACGGTGTAATAATGCTCATAAAGTAAACCAAGCCAAAAGCCTAAATGTTTATACCTGTGTGCATTTTTGCTACATATTATGACATGGTATATAACGAAAATAGCATATTATGGAGATGTGTTAGCAGGATATCATTTACCTGTCTTTTAGGATGCCACTGAATTTAACGTCGACTCATGATGATGATCACCATCATTGTACTGTTTTAATCTATTTGTACATCCAAACCAAATACAATTTATATTTAACCACTCGCTCCCTTCCTTTTTGCTCCTTTCTGATATAAAAAGTTCTTGATGGAAAGATGCAGACTTGTGATGGAGGGACTTCTTCTTTTAAGCAAGTTCGGAAGGAAGTTGCTTGTAACTTTTTGCTCTGCTTCTTGCGTCACTTTTTTGTAAGAAGGCCTTAAAATTGAATACCTGTGTATAGGTATGTATATTATTTTTTATTCATATACCATGTAAAATATGATGCTTACTTAATACATGGTATATGTATATCCTGTCTACCAAAGCAAGTTCAGCTTTCGCATTTTCCAAGGCAGCGTGCTTGTGTACGCACCTTGCTCATTATTATGCATGATGATTATCTTTTTCATCATCATCACTGATTAAATTGCGAAATTAATTTTTTGGAAGTCTTATGACTACTATGTGTACATACCCATGTAAGTGTCGTTATAAATGTCATCCATTGAGACTCTTTCTCATCATCATCATAATCATAAGTAATTTCAGTAAATATTGTATTTATTCAAAAGAGTATTTCAACGGGTTAAAATTCTTTTACATTTCTAGCTCCGCTAGAACCGCTACTTTGGCTTAGTATAAGCGAAAGAAAGGATTGTCGATACTCCCCTCTTTTAGCATTTCGATAAATCATGAAAGCAAAACCAAGAGCTCAAACAGTCATTGTGTTCTGCCGTCACTTTGTATTATGCATAATGTGTACATTGCGCATTTACGCATTGTTTTATGCATAATATGTATCTTTAAGTAAGTCGTAACTTGCAACTTGTGTATAATGCCTGTTCTTTTCACCTTCCGTAATCAATTGGTCACAGTTGTCAGTGCGAATTCAGCACACGGCCCAGGGATCCCAATGAAACATGAAACTTCGCAAAAAAATCCATTGCAAAAACGAAGAAATTGAATTCAGTTTTTAAAAGATCCCTTTGATTCTCCAACAACAATCTAATCCATTTGTTCGTTTTTTTCTACGAAGTCCGTCTCGCTTATATCATGGTCTAATTACAAACACTAACAGCATTTCTACTTATTACATCAGCGATAAATCTTGAGTACTCATGCTGTGCTTACCTATATGCGTAGTTAAGTTGTTAAGTACCTGTGAAAAGTCAATGATGGCTTTAAGTTGACTATCCTTAAGGTATGCAATGCAAATGTACATACCTAGGTATGCATATGATGAATCGGCATCGCGTCGTTACAGGTAACATAGCAGTATACAATTTTAATAAAATGAAAATGGCACCTTAGAATTATGGTAAGGGTCTTTGTCGTCTACTTGCATAAATTCTCAGTAAAAATAGGCAGACACTTGGACTGTTGGTGGGTGGTAATGGTCAAACGTAGCATTGGTTAAGTAGCATAGCACCAGCAACGCCAGTATCCCAACTTTACGTACAACGTTTACGATTACTAAGTTTTAGTTAAGTTGCTTCAATTCTACTTTCGACTCTGTATAAAAGGAAGATACAAAGTCCACAACTTAAATTCAATATGTAAGGATAAAATTAGCGTCCATTTTCAACGAATTACTGTAAAAACTTAAATGCGTATGTCATTTCTTTATGTTAAGTTTCAGGCAAATCAATCGTGTAAACATTTTTGCATTTCAATTTCATGCATGTATGGTAATTAATACAATATATTATGTACAGTATTCAGTATACGTAATAATACAATCACGCCGAGAAGTAACATCGTTAAATATAAGCCCCTCTAGGCACCTTTCCGTTCTTTAGCGAATAAGGATGATTACGACTGAACAAAGGAAGCCTTTGGTACTTATGGCTGATTGTAGCGTCGTCGTGTTCTTCGAAAAAGATGACTGACTACACGCGTGATTTAACTTGTAGTTTGCAATAAAACGTACATCATTCAATCTCTTCTTATAGGTATACATTGTTACTACATACTACATATACATACGAATTTGCAACAAGTATTTCTTCAGTGAGAAAATGCATATTGTCAACCAGACGTGGTTATCATCATCAGTCATCAGTGGTTCGCGCGGTATGCATCACTAATAAAATCGCATGCATGCACAATACATGTGCGTCAAGTGCAATACATACACAGTGGTTTTTCTCAAAAACCAAATCAGTCCCCTGTAATATAAAATGCTTATCTGCTAAACGTATGTTACATGATGCATACCTGTGTGTAAAGACGGACACGGTAATACATACACAGTGGTTTTTCTCAAAAACCAAATCAGTCCCCTGTAATATAAAATGCTTATCTGTTAAACGTATGTTACATGATGCATACCTGTGTGTAAAGACGGACACGGTTTCTTAACATTTTCATGCCTTGAAAAAGGGATAAATGTTCTTTTATTACAAGGCAGCGTGGGTTCCACTTGACTAAACTGCTTCAT
Source organism: Orchesellides sinensis (assembly GCA_027744375.1). Lineage (NCBI taxonomy): Eukaryota > Metazoa > Arthropoda > Collembola > Entomobryomorpha > Orchesellidae > Orchesellides > Orchesellides sinensis. The sequence continues at coordinate 6,666 of JAHZNG010003056.1, forward strand.
TCGCATTTAACGACGGCGATGGAGAGAAGGTAAGAATTTACGAAAGGTATTATGCTACATAAGTACACATCATGCTATATTTACTTACAATATGAATTTATTTCGTTTTACCGTTGGGTTTCCTATGAAATAAAGTGGACACAACAACAACCATCATCATTATCAGCACTGCTTACGTTAAAATTTGTCGACGACGACACACCTGACGTGGTAAAACAGCTTCAGTAATATTATGAATGCATAATGATATTTTTGTGTATTGCATGCTCACAACTGTATATCTCTTCTGGGTGTACTGCAACAATAAATTTTTAGGGCTATAGAAAAAAAGGGGTTTACACTTGTTACTTGTTTTTATACATTCTTTTTATATTTGCTCACCTACATGTAGTGTGCAGGATCACTCAAAGAGTACTTCACACATTTTTTGAGGCATCCTAATCAGTTTCTTTACAACTTCCTATGAAAGCAGTGCACAGAGACACGGAGCAAATCATCCTTGTCGTCTCTCATATGGCGTAAAATTGTACTGAAAGGATACAAAAATACTTTTTTGGAGGATTTTATTGTCGTAGCGTTTGAAATTATATTTTTGAAGGGAGCCTTAAGGGATAAAGGTTGTTTTTGTGTGTTAAGCCCGTGTTAAGACTAATTATAGAAGTTGCTGGTTTTGTGGTGCTCTTTAAAGTGGCCTCGCTGTTCAGACTTACTCAGGTATACAGGGAAATGATATAATGTGTGTGTATGTATGTGTTATTAGCATTGTTCTTGAAATTATGCGATGTGTGGTGCATTACATGCCAATAATCTGTATTGTTCTGAGATTTCGATTCTAGAGCAAAGATGAATGATTTTATGGTTAGGCATACAAATTTTCATGAAGATCCGATGAAATTTACTGTCGCTTTGATCAACAGTTGTTTCTGGATACAGTTTATGTGCATTATGGATTTTGGTTGAATATTATTCACTCTTATGGCATGTGTGGTACCATACGAGTATGAGGAGGAAGTTCATCATGAGAGTAATTTTAATTATGTGTGCAAGTTTCAATTTGCTGGGTCTTAAATCAAGCGAAGCGTTGGAAGCTAAAGCAAATTTCGATGCTACCGAACATCTTTATGATGGTTGCACTGAAATGTACATATAGAAGATTTCAAATCTTCCTTAAACCTAAGAACTGCAATTGCGCAATCATATCAATTCTTCGTACGTTAAACATAACGCTGATGCGTGATGGGTGTACTGACTATTGAAGCCACTAGATCTCTATTTTGCTAAATATTTTTTATCTGTACTAAACTTAATGGATACACGCAACATGCAAGACGATAAGAGGACAGTGGAAGTTTGTGTCAGTCCTTACGTACCTGCAAAATGGTTTTTTAACTCTGAGGAAAGTCTTACAAGAAAGCCTTGCAATTGCAATGTAGAAGAATACAATACGGAGTAGGGAATACTGTTAAGGAAGACAGACCTACGGCTACCATGTGCATCATTCTCTTAAACCCTGAAAAGAAGTTAATTGTTATTGACATACCCATTGTATTTACTTCATGCAAGTTAGCTTTTTTGCAATAAAATAGTCAATTCCACATGGTAGGGCTTCTGATTTGCGACGAATAATGCAACCATGAAATGCAAGATGACAACCATGGTTGCAGGTTGCAATTGTTTACTGCTAACAAATGTTTAACAATACCTGCAAGAAATCTTTGATGTGATGGATTATGTATACTGCACGTTACGTTGTTTCTTTCGATTTTGGTTTGTAATAACTAGGGCATTATACCTTTCTGCATAGTCATTGCACATGTACCTGAAAATGGGGGATTTTCGCTATTTCGCTAAATGCAAAGTGTAATTTTAATTTCAAATGATTATCGAGTACTTTTGCCTTGTCATCGAGAATCAAGACATACCTCTCATCTTCGTTTATATTTAGTAAATGGAAAAGCTGAGAGTTAAAATAAGTGTTAATTGTACTAGGATCTATGGATGCACAGATAGTTTGAAAATATTTTATACGAAAACCATTCAAAGATTTGTTTCATGAAAATGTTTCACGTGTGTGTGTATTTATTGGTATTGTTTCAGTCTCCGGGCAGTAGTCCAAGATGGGGTGTGGCAGCAAAATGTACGGTTACCGGAAATGCATGCGGTACAGCTTATTCACAGCAAACTTGATAATTTTGGTAAGTACTGACTAATAATATCCTACTTCCAATCTATTCATAAATATTATATTTCCTTAAAAAATAAGTCCACGGCCTCCTTGCAACAATTGCACCGATATAAAAAAGTAATGCTAACGTTTGCACGCTATATTGTTTCCAGTTGGGTGGAATAGCAGCTACGACAGTAGGCGCACTCAAGCTCCGTGACCAAGCGTACTTTGAGCGTTTGGCAAGTGACAGTCTGTATAAAAGCTCGTGCTATGTCCTGCTAGGAATGGGAATAGCCACAATTTTCCTGGTTGCAGTTGGAACGTATGGTGCCATGAAAGAGATTAAATGCTTTCTTCTAACGGTTAGTCTCATGATTTTTATAGAATACTCTATACAATACTTTCTCACTTATAAGGATGATCGGATTACAATTGATTGTCGATTTGATTTCTTTGCAGTTTATTATCGCCCTCCTCATTTCGTTCGTGGTTCTTCTTATCGGTGGCCTTCTGGGTTACGTGTTTACGGCCAAAGAGTCAACACCGATGAAAACGGATATGCTGAATTCAATGAAAAAGTATAATAAGAGTGATACTGTCAGAGAAATATGGGATACTGTTCAGTTTGAGGTAGGTAGGAGAAAATGTTGAGGGGATTGAATTACACTTGTCTCTGGTTTCTGTAGTGTTAAATAATGATATGTAAATGTGCTATATTGATCCAAAGTTCAAGTGTTGCGGAGCAAGTAACGATAAAGACTGGTTGACTGTATTCCATGGTGCCAAGAAAGTTCCAGCAAGCTGTTAGCAAAGATCCCTCCACGGTATGGAAAAGGGAATTGCTATTAAAATTCAGTAATTAGTTAAGGTGAATATACTGACGGATGATGACATATGTGTATTTTTGGACTTTTGCTAGGTCCCTGTATGCCAATTCAATGCACAACCTTACGAAGTTTGGACAACTGGATGTGCCTACAAGCTGAAAGAAGGTGGAACGGTTGTTGGAAGCGTGGGTGTGACAGTGTCATGTTTTATGGTAAGAATAAAAAGTCATGGATTGAGGATATTCAACTGCAAGGATTGGGTTTAACGTTTGATGACAAATGATCTAATAATTGTTTTTTTGTTCTATTACAGATTTTCAGTCTGATTTTTAGCATAGCAGTATTCAGAAGCATAACGTAAGGTTGTAGAAAAGTGAGTATGAAGGAGAATTAGATGTGTGTGAATAGATGCTATGTATGTTTCTCCATTTAACTTTTATTTTGAATGAAAATGGAAAACTGTTAATGTTAGTCATTTATGGGTTCCAAGGAATGTTGTAATGATTCCGGGGAATTTGTCGGAGTATATTTTTATTTGTTTTCTCTTCCAATAACTTTTGACTTTACCCGCATTCTTCTTAAAATTTCTTGACTAATTGTAAAGGTATTATATGCAGACGTTGCAGTCTTTAAAAATATATAAATATGCTATAATTTATTTATTCAATAAATGTTTCCTTTCAACAATCAGCCATTATTTATTCCCAAGACCATTTGTTTTTATTTGCATGATACAATTTACTGGGGTCTTGTGCAGATCTGCCAGTGTCAGGGAAGGAAAAATGACAAGTTAATGAGGAAACTAAACTAACGATGAGTAAACTAAGAAAGTCAAACAAAAATTAAGCTAGTAAATGTAATTTAGGCCTATTATTGTAGGAATAATTTTAATGTATTATAAGAAACTGACAATAATACATATAATGCGGCATAAGACCAAAACTACTTAACAATAGACTGAGGTCATAGTACATAGTGTATTTAGTATTATTCAACTATGCAGCCAATTAATGAATCGCCTGATAATGACATAAATATCAGTTGATTGCTTGAGAACAAATATAATTTCGTTTTCACATCATCCGTCAATAACCCGGAACCTAATTTTCTTATAAGTAATGTACACTTTTAAAAATGAATTGGGTAGGACCAGGACATTTTATTTTTGACTATGACTATGGACAAATCATGTATGCAATTGCGACGTGTCCAGTGTGCAACTCTGGTACTAAATGGGCAATTATACATTGTATTAATTGAAAAGTAATAACCCGTTAAAGAATCGGAGGTGGTTTTGACAATCTTTTTTTTATTCAGAATAATCTTGCCAAGTATGTGAAATGAGGAACTGACCACTCTACAACCAACTACCGAATTCCCATAATTTAAAGCGGATTCATGTTCTATACTTAATATCATTAAACGCTCCAAATGCCAATAATTTAATCGATACATAAGGAGAGATGCTGCGCTGTCTGAACCCAGCTCAACATTACTATCCTTACATTATTCTGTGCCTGAACGTGGCCGAGCGTAAAAAGGGAGCAGGCACATATTACGGTATGAATACTTCGAATAATTTTATCCCACCTGCAACCTATAACATTACATATCATACATTTAATTAATAGTGGACAACAGGTTTTGCTGACCCACGTACCCACACTCTGTGATAACGTAATATGCATATGGCCCCATGATAATGAGTGAATAGGAACATAGTAGTAGAAGGAGGGGAAGGAGACCAGTATGAACTTTTAAGTTAGTTGTGAGAGAGACGGTAGGTGTAGCAGTTTGCTCAACAACTTCAGTAGTGAAGAGAGAGCTCTCAGTGAGGCTAACGATACACACTTGATAGGTAACTACGACGCAGTAAACCTTCCAGTGCATTTTATAAGGAACAAAAACGTAAATGTGCCATGCCGTCCTGTTTTGGTCAAATGTGTGGACAACCTTCAACGTGAAATAACAAAAGGTGAATTAAGTGTATTTTAAAAGTGATTTAAAGTGAATTTCAAAACGTGGTTTAAAATTAAATTAACAAGTGGTAAGGTGTACTTTATTTTATGGTAAGTATTAAAATTAAGTTACTAAAAATATATTAATTTTAACCCAATTTAAGAACGTCAGCTGATACAAAATTCTAGGGTGGTCTACCAAGGAAACTTTGGTCGAACTTGGAAACATTTTTATTGAATGTTAAATATATTCTAAATTACAGATCCATTTCGACAACTATCTGGAGTGGTCCGGCGAGGGAAATTCGGTCGTGTCTGGGTGTTATTGTTCAAGTAACACCTCCCGTCAGTAAAAAAACCCTGAAAAATTGGAAGTGTAAGCAGAGCTAAAATATTCCAAAAATTTTATTATTTGGCTATTCTTATTAGGCAAGATTAAACTACCTATATTTAAATCAAATTATAATTTAAATGTTCTCCAAATTTCAGATCCATTTCGACAACTACCTGGAGTGGTCCGGCGAGGGAAATTCGGTCGTGTCTGGGTGTTATTGTTCAAGTGACACCTCCCGTCAGTAAAAAAAACTCTGAAAAATTGGAAGTGTAAGCAGAGCTAAGATATGCCAAAAATTTCATTATTTAGCTATTCTTATTGTAAAAGATCGCATTACCTATGTTTAAATCATATTATAATTTAAATTTTCTCCAAATTTCAGATCCATTACGACATATATCTGGAGTGGTCCGGCGAGGGAAATTCGGTCGTGTCTGGGTATTATTGTTCAGTTGAAGCCAAAAAACTGGAGTGTAAGCAGAGCCAAGATTGAAAAAAACCAATATTTGATTATCCAATAGTATTTTATTTCCATGAGTCAATATTTTATGTTATAGAATCATGGACGAAACGAATCATTCCACAGCGAAAGTAAACATTACAACGCCGGAGCAGAAACAAAGATATGCTGAAGCAGCTAGAAGAAGACGAGCTCAAATGACACCAGAAGAAAAAAAAGCACAAGCTGAGGCAGCAAAACGGCGTCGTGAAAAACTGACTCCTGACGAGAGAGAGAAACGTGCTGATGCAGAAAGGCACCGTGCGTAGTAAACAAGGATTATGGGTACAAATTGTTCCCAATTCTAAACAAGGAAAGGTGT
>JAHZNG010003057.1:0-15932 GCA_027744375.1 Orchesellides sinensis
GGCTGTTGCATTTGTTTCTGCTGGCCTAAGATGAAGGAATTTTCCAAACTTGTGCCATCAACCACATCATTTATTGTAAGTATGTAGCTCTGAATCTTTAATTCATCCATGAATTTCTTTTTCTATTGCTTTCAGATTTTGACTTTTGACAAGAACATAGAGCAGCTATTTTACCATTCGTTGGTTCGTGCAAAAATTTATTGAACTTTTTCAAGAAGCATATGATGATATAACAGCCAAAACTGTAAAAGGTAAGGAAAATTAAAATCATTTATTTCAGGTATTGATGGTTTGCTTGAACCTACTGATTGAGCGTTCATAAGTTTGTACCAGAAAATTGTGGTTTGTGTGGACAACTAAACTACACACATGCACTAAACGGAAAACACTTGAGATGAAACGGAAAAGGCACAATGGCACAGTAAATGTTTACCTAGAAACACCTTTTCATGTTTGCTCACGTAACAATCAATCATTATTAGTGACAGGTGGAAACGAGTTGAGTTTGTACTATTGTACAAATGTAATACATATTGGATGTTATATATATACCTATCATTTATAAATAAATGCGTTGGTATAATAGGGAAAGAAACTTTGTACTACTTTCACTGCTTTCTAGTTGTTGAAAGTAAATATTTACGGTAAATATAAATATACCTTATGAAGTATTACTGACACGCATGAACGAATGTGGACAGAACATGCATTTGTACCCATTGTGAAAAATTGGAAATTGAACTTTTGTTCTGATGGATTCGTTTTGTTGAGGTTAAAAAGTTCATTCTATAACATTGTTAATCCATCAATAAAAACTTACACATAAGGATCCATACTCACTACTTTTATACTCTTCAAGGAGTTGCTTTAAAAGTTTTTTGCACTTTTACTCTACATAATTATACGTAACAGTTTATTCAACGGCCCTGTAATTTTTCTGTCAGCAAGAATACGTAAAAGTCTATTAAACAATTCTGAGAAGTCTTTATCACAAGACATGTAATGAAGGATATATGTATGTATTGAACACTTTTTATGCACTCTTCTTCATTTGCAAAACCACAATAAATTAAATGACTTTTATGGAGCTGATATATACACAGCTTTCCTCTCAAAGTGCAGCTTAAATCGATGGGCAGTCAATGGCGTCAATGCCAGCATTTGATGTACGACAATGAATTATTATTTTTGTTTAAAAATTGGATGATACGATATTCATTGTCTTGCCGATGCATTTATTTAGCTGCGGAGCAGCTATATTGGATTTCTACTTCGTGTCTGTCATCGGTTTTGTTACGTCGGCCGTTGCCCGCCGGCATATGGCCGCCGTGATCGGAAAAGTGTGTATACAGATTTATTCGATAAACGGTTAAACCTATTAACGGAATTCCAACGGCAATCGACTTCTATTGATCTAAGCTCACCTGTGCTTCCAGATAGGAAGAAAATCCAGGTGGCAGGTGTCCTTCAGGTACTTATCAGGGGCCGATAAGACCTTTTTTATTCTACAGCCTAAACGGCTGGTTGAATTTACGTAATTCCAACGGCAATCGACTTGTGTTGCCCTAGGGTTTATATGTAGGCCATTGATAAGATGCTTATCAACTATCGATAAGCCCTTTTTAATGCAGTTGCTAAACGGCCTAATGCATTTACGCTATTCCAACTGCAATCGACTTTTATTGACCTAACCTTTATATGCAGGTCATTGATAAGGTGCTTATCAGATACCGATAAGATTTTTTTAAGAATTGAAGAAGAATTTAGTGGCTAAGCGGCATGATGGATTTACTTAATTCCAACGGCAATCGAATTGCATTGACCTCGGGTTATCAGGCCTTCAACAAATACCTTCGCAGCTACTCCATATTGTTTACAATCTACTATTTTGCTTTTATTTTCAAAACAACGTAGCATATCAAAACCAATATTTTAGAAGGCAAATATAGCTAAGTGCATGTTATGTAACCCTTAAATCATAATAAACCTGTCAAGCAAAATTCCAGAATAGCCATTAGTATTATAAGCCCAACCTTTTTGTCCTTGGCACTAACTATAGTATAATAGTTGGAAATTGCATAGTTTTGGCAAAGCCATTATTGGACTGAAATATGGTCCAATATTGTATCGAGCCCTGTACCCCATCTTTTATTGTGTTGTCGTAGTCCAAGAGCTGAAAACAACAGCATGATAATGTGCATCCAATCATTAAAATAATATGTTTACTACAGAAAAACGTTTGTATCTTTATTACAAGTGACGTGATTGGGGGCTGGAAGCGTAGTTGCGAATATTTTCCCCAGATATATTTGTACGTGTTTACGTTTAACTATTGTGCTCACTTTTGTAATGTGAACGAGGTCAACTATACGTTTGGGAATAAAATACAAAGAGGGAGTTTTTAAGAGAATTATTGGCGTGTTAGAATTTTGGCTTGGTTTCACATTTCATAAATTCTCCTTGTTGTACTATAGGTTGTGTAGTAATTTTATTCTTAAGAGGGTCTACAGACGTCATATGGAAGGATGTCCTTTGCTGAAAACTGCGATCGTAATACCTAATTGATATTTACATACTTGTTGTTTGTATCTTTCTGCAACTCTGCATTTGTCACAACAAGAGAAAAAATTCTTAAAATTGAAAATGTTAACGGAAATTAACCTTTAAGAAAAAAAACATTTTATTGTAATAAATGACGTATGCAATTCAGTCTAGCGAATAACCGCAGACATTCATACATGCCTGTATGTCTATTGCTCAAATATGTAGTGGTAGACTAGAGCTTTGTATTTTAAAAGTTACAAAAAAACTCCAATACTCTCTCAAACTGTAACTTTTGTATTCAATTTTCATGCAGAAGTGTTAAAATAACTCAGGTATATGGTATGATCAACATACTACAATATATTGACTAATAAAAGTTAGCGCACCGTTGTGAGTAGTCAGGTAGAATGCGTGATAATTGGCAATTTGCGTATTTTTAAGCTTGTTTACAAAAGGTGATGAAAATATAAGCTTATTTAACAAATTAAGTGGTTAAAATCATTAATCACGGAACAGATTAAGTGTCAAGAATACTTTAAGTTTTACGTACATACGTTGAAAATGAAGCTCTTGAAAATGGTTTTCATTTTACTAATTTATTTAAATGTAATTTGGTATAATGTATAATATGCATACTTCGCGGATGTACTCTTCATGAACTCAATAAACATGTGGGAATATACTACACTTTATGGTAAAAATTGAACTTTCTCTTATCAACAATTCAGGCACATTGCATCCTTTCGCAATTCTAATCTAATATGGCGTAAGAACAGAACTCGATTGTTGGATTGGTTAGCAAACTTGACGCGTAGTTATATTTTATCAGACATATTTACTGTAGTTCGGCCTTTATTGTTGGATTGGTTAGCAAACTTGACGCGTAGTTATATTTTATCAGACATATTTACTGTAGTTTGGCCTTCATTATTTCCAATGTTAGTTTTTCTCCATTTCCAAAACTCCTTTACTTGTTCATTAGTGTTAACAAGTTTACTGAACCTTTTCACCCCAAGTACAAGGCCATACATTTTCATAACGACCGAAGGTTCTGGCGAAAAATTACTACATTTCCATTGCATGTAAAATAAGTATGTTGGTAAAGGCAAACCTTTGCTACTTGCACTCAACTGACTGACTAATATTACACATTTCTTTGAAAAGGTGAAAGTAGCGAGTAGCAAGCAATACGAGTATGATAGTTAGTGAGATGAGAAGCGGGGAAAGCAACGTAAAATAGAAAAAGGATTTGGGTAGGATTTACAAACATCTTTAGGCTCAAACTTGAAGAAAAGGTAATAACAAACACACATCCCTTGATCCAGACCCAACCAAAAACAGGGACGAGAATATTTGACGCTGCCTTTTTTGCGTACTTACTTAAAGTTCCTTTTTTCATATTATGTGTACGATTTGGGTATATGATGAAGACACGACGAAAGTCAAGAGGGCTTTCCTGTAGACTTTGTTGAGTGAGAGTTACTTTTTCATAAAGTACTCAAAAAATTATATACATACATGCCAGCTTATGTGCCAGAGTAGCAGTATTATTATTGGTTGCCCTTACCCGAATTCTAAAAGAGCTTTTTTTATCGCCAATACTGTATTCAGATCTCAGTACTTTTTCCCTTCATTTTCGGTTTTTTTCTGAACTGCCGAATTCCTCATAGTTTTCTCTGTTTGTGTAAGATAATACTCTAAATATGCAATTCTTGGTAACATAGCGGTGTTAGACTGGTATCATTTTACTTAACATATACATACATAATGGAAAACAAACTTTTTAGTATGAATATAAGATTAAAGCTTGGACAGAATGCGAAAACGAAGTTGTATCGAGTATATAACAGTTACAGTAGCTGGATTGACGGTATTATAGTATGAGAAGTAAAAGCAAAGAAACTTTTGTCGTTTCACTTCCAATATCACTTTTCTCNAAACTTTTGTCGTTTCACTTCCAATATCACTTTTCTCCATTCCATAATGCTCCATAAAGTATGTATATTATATTATACAAAGAGATTCTTTTTAAGTAAGAATACTACTTTTAAAAGCTATATATCGTCGAATGCGTGCGATGGAGAAGAAAAAAGCTTGTTGTAATATTTATGTATATCTCGCCCAGGAATAGACGAGACGTTTACTCAAATTTAGACAAACTAAAAATATAAAAAAAGAACAAGGTCGGCTGGCATAAAGTAGGAGTAAGGATTTTCAAGTTTTTACAAGAACCTTTAAATATAAATAAAGCTTTCTCGGTTTATTACTGCTGAGAAAAACTCCTTCGCGGGTAAACACACTCTGACAATAAAGAGATGGTCTTTTGAAACGAGAAAACTAGCGATTCCCCTATTCCCTTCTGGCCTTTATACACGTTTCGTTTAACCATTCTATGATTGAAAGTATAAGTACTTATCATTATGGTCTTAATGACACATGAGATGTAACATGAAGGAGAAAGTATTAGCTATTTCTCCCCAAAAGTCAAGAATATTTTAAATATACGCTGGAGAGAAGGCATTTTTGTTTAGGTTCGGCTTTTCAATACGCAAATGGTTCCTTTACATGCGTATATTTGCTAAGAAGAGCAAGCTTAGAAATAGTAGCTCAATCGTAGAAATTATTATTGTAGTTGTGGGTGGATGAGGAAGTAGGGCAATGATCTCATCTCTCTCTAAACTAAACGGAGTGGCACTTAACGTACCGTGACGTGACGAGTTGTGTGTAGCGTACGAGTTTTGATACATACATAGGTACACATACATATATATATATATGCTGAAAAGCTTCTGAACCACAAAGTCCGACCTGAAGAAATCTAGTCTTATTTTTTCTTCAAAAAGGAAACTTGTTTTTTATTTGGAAAGCAAACATCATCATTAACAAATAGAAAGTTTTCTTTTCTTCACTTTTCCAGTCATGAAGGAACGTGCACAAATGTGTGTGTGTCTGCTATTTGAAATAGTTTGTCGGTTTATTGTACCTTCGCTTTGATATAAATGCTTTATGGTGAAACTCTCTATATATTTTAGATAACAATGCATATTGCGTAATATTTACAATGACGGTCAAAGAATTAAGACTCCCACGGGTATCACGTTAGGTATAAATCTCGAATTCCCTTAATGCGTGTTTAGCGTTCTCCATTTTTTTGTACTGATGATAGTCTGGATACGTTAGCATTGTTTGTACATACTGGGTCAGTTCAAAAGTATTCCTTGCAATATCTATTATTTGCCTGTGTTGATACTTTCTGTCTACCATTTTTATTTGCACTCCAGACAGAGACTGGAGCTGGAGCCTTGTTTGTTTTATGGTTATGCTTCCAAGCACCAACTTTAAATGGACACAAGACAGCAAAGAAAACAACATAAGCAGATTACAGGGAACAAACCTAAAAGTTGGATAATTGTACATGTGTGCTTATGTAATGAAATGTATGTACTATCTGGTATTGAAACCGTAATTAAAATCGTGTTAGTAGCGTTTGCAATACATACGTGGAAAAACTTGTGCCGTTTGGGGCAAGCGCCGCGTAATTCTGCCTTCTTTATTTACAAGTTTGAAAGAATAGAAAGGAATTTTTAGAATGCTTCTAGATTTTTATGTGATGGGTAATGAAGACTTCCCAAAATGTGTGGAAAAGTAGGAATGGAACAAGCTAAAATAATAAGATTCCTGTAAGGAAGTAAGAAAAACACTAAGATTACCCAAAAAGTGTGTATAAGTTTTAGATCCGGAGTGGGAAACAATGAAGGCTGGATGAAAGAAACGTAATTATTGCTTTTCACTTTTTTGTCTTGTGGTAAAAGTACACTGGGACTTGTTTGTCTTACGGTTGAGTTACTTGTAAAAAAAATAAGCTAAGCTCTACAAAAAAAGCATATAATAGAAACATATACATCCACACACGACATTGTTGAAATTCCTAGTAAAAACTTGTTTTTGCGTGTTTTGTGGTTGGTATAAATGACTTACGCTTCGCTTCGCAGTTATTTGTGGAAAGTAATGCATGTAAAAGTTGTTGTAAAGCATTCTACCTTGTATTCATTCTTTTATTTTTAAGGATTCCTTATAACTCTGTACATTAGAATTTGTTTGAACTGAGGAAGCACAAAAAAGTTCCGTTTTTATCCTCCTCCTTCTTAACATGGATTTAGATAATGACCCTTGTTCAAACCCTTCCTACTTACAACACGTAGCAAAGCGTGGTGAAGTAATTTAGACACGTATTACCATTCTTTCTTAGAAAACGAAGCTCAATATATGTGGGTATGCAAAATTCTGTTGGAAGCCTATATATAACGCTTTCCGCTTGCAATGGATAAGATGTTCGTTATGTTAGAAGAACACATTAAGAGCAGCTGCTGGGGGACACATGCTAATTGCTTCGTTTTAATTCATTCCTTAGAAGAAAAAAACTTTCATTTCTTTTCATTCAAATGCTGATGCTTCCATCTGTGGATAATTTCTCCAGGAGATTGGAGGGTGTGAGAAAGCTTAACATATACTGTAAACTATTTTTATTCACGTAGCTGATATATATTCTGTGAAAGTATTACATGTAGCCTCATAAATAACTATGAAAATCCTAATGCATCAATAACTTGAAAAACATTTATTGAAATTTTAACCCATTTCTACGGCACAAAGAAAGAGAAAGTATTTCGGATTGTAGTTTCTTTAAGATGGAGCATCAAAGACTTCGCATTCTGCTGTGGGCAGTATATTATTAAATGAAGTAGAACGAAAGAACGCTGTTAATGGAATGGGTGGTTTAATTGCTTCTAAAGCAATAAATTTTTCAAATGTCTCTTAAATCTCCTTTGAGCTTGATAAATTGAATACAGAAAGGAAATACAAAATAATACAATGAAGTGAAAGCTATACTTGTAATATACAAGTAAGTACGACTTGGAAACTTTAAGATATATACAGTATCAAAGAAATCTACAGAGATTTACCTATCAAAGGCACAAGATAATTTAAGCCGTACAAGAGTGAATTCCTTCTTTACACTTGAATTACTTCTGTACTTAAGACATTAAGGCTTGAATAATGTACCGTGAACTTTGTTAATGTGACTGGACTACATAAAGTGTACAAAGAAAGTAAACGTGTTTTATCAAAGAATAAAACATTTTCTCAGGCTTTGTCTAATGCCATTATTTCCTTGCGTTAGCACCTCACAGTGTCAATAGACAAAGATAAAAATCGTTTCTTTTTGGGTCATTCAATGACCAAAGGTAATTTTACTTAATGATAAATACATAACGTACACATCTTCCTTACATTTCATTGTATTATTGCCGATGCTGTATCTTTATAGTCCAATAGTCATGCTGTAAATCATTTATATCATATCACTAGTTTAAACTCACAATCATTGGAGTATGTGTACTGCAAAACGGATAATGGATTCCCTCATGCATAAACTACAACGGTTTTAAACAAAAGATTTTTGATTTCATGTCGTTCCATTCATATCCAAGGTACTACCTAATATTCCATTATATAAAATGAGTTCATGAACATTTCAGATAAGACAACAATAAAGTATTACACATTTCAGAGTGTACTGTGATAAAAATAATGTTCCATTAAGTAAATTGGCAATTGGTGCACAAGGTACGTACTTGCAAGATGAAGCATCCATATCATGTATGAACAATAAACCAGATATGACATTACTGAAAATACCAATGCCTTTCAATTCTTATCCTTCCCATTGACACGTGATCTTGCAATTGAATGGAAGTTTCCCTACGAAAAGATTTCAAAGTTATCTACTCTTTCCACCCTACTAGCAATGACTAAAGTTACTAGCTTTAGTCATGTATAAGTTTTTGAATTGATCTTAACACCTTTATGATATCATACCAATGACCATTGCTTCCTGCTGGTAATAAACTTTATCGGACCGTGTCTAACTCAAAATTGTCTTCCCCAGGAAACTTCCCGTTTAAGAAACAACGGTACATATAACGCTCCCTCTATCTTACTTTAACCATTACCATTCTGAACTAATTGAAGGCAAATAACAGTATAACAGATTACTTTTCTTCAATTCCCAACCAGTATTTCGTTAACTTGCTGTAATGCATCGTGAATCGGAGTTGAAAGGATACACTTTTCAGAAGGTATTTTAACGTCAGAATGCAAGAGAAATATAAGCTGTCTTTCACTGTGCATTGAAAAAAGCATTTTCCCTTTCATTTTCATATGGACATCCATTCGTACAGCATGAATGTGCGTGTTTTCACAGGATGTCATTTTATCTACGTTTATGCTAATAATTTTGTATGCTCAAAAAAATTTAAAATTCAATTGCAAAATAGTAAATAAAGCATCACGAATCACGATTCCTTAAAAAATATGGTTCACGTCTGAAGAAACCTAGTTTCCTTATCTACTTTTCCTTATCCTTTTCAAATGAAGTTTGTATTTCTACATTTAAATTTAAAAAAGATCCTCAAAGATATAAAATTCGGAGAAATTTATACATTCTTTATGAATAATGTTCAGCTTATTTTGATAAAAGCTAATTTTAGTGTCAAAAGAGCAACGCTAAAATATGTAGTTAGCTAGAAGCAAACCCGGAAACAAACTTGTTAGATTACATCAAATGTAATGCCTAAAAGTTTTCTCCTGAGAATTTTTGAGAAAAGTAAATATACTTTGGCTTTGTAAGTATAAGTAAGTAAAGCTTTGGCTACTTGTGCAACAAAAATAAGTTTGAAATTTTACGAGAATAAAGTAGAAACCTTGTCGTAATGCCTGGTGCTAAACTTTATGAATGACAAATAAGACAATGAAACTACACCTATGTACTATAATATGACACAATAACAGCTTTGGTAATTTATTAATACTTTGCTTTGCAATCATTTTTGTTATACCCAGATATTTCCCAATCCTGTTAAGTGAATTCTAAGCATCAAATGACATTCTGAATTATAACCACTGACAATGAAAAAGTTTTTAAAGGTACTGGTGTAAACCGGAAATATCTTCTGAAAAAAGTGGATCAAGGACGTACGTAGGTGATTTTAGACTTTTTAATGCACATATTGCCGGATTACGTTGAAGGCTCGTGACTACATTACATATGTACATTCTGGAATGATAAGAGGATGGTTAACACAAAGACATACATACAAATCCGACTGTGGATTCCACAGTGTGGAAAAGCTATAAGGAAAATTTGGGGTAAGGGCAAAATAAAAATGTCTTACAGCAAATTCCCTGTAACTTATCATACTTAATGAAAATAAATAACATACTTCATTCATTATTTCACAAAACATTTACTCTGCAATCTTTCTGTTGATTTATATCAGAGAAGTACCTTTGTCTTTCGCCATCTTATAGTTTGATGAAGGTTACATTACATCCAAAAAGCATGTACGTTATTAGTTTGTTATTATCCTCATTCGTAGTAAACCTTGGAAGCAAGTCTATGCATTTAACATCCATTCATTAATAATTACACCGTGCATGCTGGGTAGTTCTACCTACACATCTTTAAAAAATAAGCTTCTCTCCTCATTCATAAATTTTCTCCACGTAGCAGGAAGCTCAGAACGATTTAATTCCGCTTAATTAATCAATTCATGGAATGACCTTGCCACAGTAATTTAAAAGGTTAGACGCACTGCTTTTCAATTAGAAGCAAGTTCCCTATCTTAGTGGTTTCTTCACATGTTGAATTATTAATGGCTGGTTAGTTTTCTCTGACGAATTATGAGGCTTAGGAAAGGTGTTGAATATTCATGCAAATTTCAAAAAAAAGCTATGCGTCATAGTCATAATATGGGCCAGACATACTTTTACAGCGTACCCTACATATTAGAGTAGGTATTTCATCATTATTATTATCATCTAGCAATGAACGGGAAAAAGACCTTGACTGTGGTAATGTTGACGGCAGACTGATGATTATAATAAACGAAGCACAATTGTAAAGAGGTGATTGCCCGTTGTACGCGTTCAAGTATTTGTAACGCCCTCGGTCGTACGATACGCCCCAGTCATCATCAATCAGACTGTCTGCAATTTGATGGAAAATGAGGATGAAAAGTCGTGGTGTTGTGTGGCATTACGGGAGAATATAATGAAGACTACATTATAGAAAGGAAGAGATATCTGTGATTTACGTGATCGTGACTGTGACATGCTTCGAGTTGACAGCAGGAATGAGACTTGGTATAATATGTAGTGGGATGACCGCATGACATGCATATTACTGGTGAAGAGCTTAGTCAGTTGATGAATTCATGAGAGGCAAGAAATGTCACAACTAGTCACCTACTACACGTCTTCCGTTTCCTGTCGTGTTTTCATCGGCATTAGAATAGAGATGCTTACAACAAAGCACGTTTTATTCACTACAAAACAAGCTTGTTTGGACAGAGATGAAATGAAATTGCTAAAGATTGTCTACTGTTTAGAAATTGTATTGGAATGAAAAGGTGAAAGCTTCTTTCAGATTAATACCAGACCTGTCTGCCATTACTGAATTCAAGGGAGAGTATGGCAGGTTAAAAGGAAAGAGTATTGAAACACGTTTCCGATTTACAATCAACTCACAGTATTGTATAGGTAAACGAGTTCTAACCTTGATACTATGAAGATTTCATAAACGCAGCCTTAAATTTTAAACCCCATTTATTTTGGTAGCATTGCCATTCCTGAACACTACGTTGTAATCAACATTGATTCAATCGGGAAAGAGTACTTGGAACTTCCACCTGAAATCGCTTGTATCGTCAAATTTAACTCGGCATTTTGCAATTTTAGAAATTGTACCATTTTCAATAAAATCCTATATGCTTCGCTTCATGTTTGATCGTCGATTGTACAATTACCGTGGACTTACGTAGGAAAAAGATTTTACCAATCGAACAACATTCACTTTCCAGTTCTGATTTTACTTTTTTTCAGGAGGATTTACTGATCAAAGTGAAATGGTGAAAGCTATAAAATATAAATCTACACATTCAGAAAAAAGTATCTTCCAGTTGAAACATGACTGGAGCCATAATGCCATGTATATGGCTTACAGAATTTTACACGTTTCGCCATCAAAGAAAATTGAAGTGAATTCAGAACTGACGGGAATAAAAATTGGTTGAAGTAGAGCAAAGTTGATTCCCAGCTTCATATTCTAAGAAATTGAAAGTTTTTTTTTCACTTTCCTTGTTTTTATTTCTGAATGAATGTTAAGTATTAAGCGTATGAGAATAGAAAGTTGTGAAATGCAGTTAAAACCAAAAGGAAGTGAAGATTGTGTAACATTGCAGAAACCCTTGTATTCTATTCTCATATGTATCACTCGATAAAGGATAGGGGAAACGGATGATGTTGAAACATACATAGTATGATGTTTAAAAATTTGATATCCTAGTATCAGGAATCAGGATTCAGTATAGGTTGTGCAATTTTTACTAAAAATAAATTCTCAGCCATGCGCAATTTCAAACATAAATATTTGAAATCTTCGCACGTACTTACTGTGCAACGAATACTTCAAGACTTACATAATTCAATATGTAAAAGCCTCGTTAGGAAGAGTAAAAGTGTGAAAGCATACAGTGTATAACTCGACAATCAAAAATAAAATAATAGTACAATTTTTATTCGACCGTTTTCAGCAAAGGTTAGTAGTTTATCACTGAAGATGTTTAGGTATGGTCTATAAGGTATAACAACAAACAATGCTGACATTTCAGGAAAAATCACCCTTCACCACCAATTAGTGACGTAGCTACAACAGCTGTCAAAAATCATATGTCAGGCTTCTACAAAGTACGTCATATAATATTCCATGACATATTCAAACAAACCTGCAGACACTCTGACATGTATTACAAATTACGAGCTGATTATATAGCGTGAGTTTAGTAGGAATTTAGGAAAGGCCAAGTCCAAAGTACACCTATTTCATTTTCTCGCGTAAAATTAGACATTCCCTAGAGCTCAAACAAACCAACAACGACTCTTACCGACCTTTCACTCCCACTTTCAAAGCCAGAAAAAAAAGTTTTTGTTGGTTACTGAAACAATTAGAATCCCAACGCACGTGGAGTAGTGCAACAGTAATTAATATTTCGTGGGCTTTTTTATATTATTATTTTTCCGCATGAGCTATGAACAAAGGGCAACTTTCCTTGTACAGCCCAGTTACCAAGTTTAATAGCGGTAGTAATAAAAACACGAGTTAATAGTGACAATGGGACCGCTTTCTCTCCAACTTTCATCACCACTTTTGCCATCACCCACCCATTACTTTCACCCGGAGATTACCACTATTGCACCAGCATAGGAGGAGTTGCAAGCTCACCTTCAATTTATGGCTGCAGCCAGATTACGAAACAGTAAAAGCACTCAACCAACACAAGCACAAAGAGAAAGTACTTCAGAAGCTAGACGAAGGACAATACACAGTTTAAAAACAGGTTTTTATCACAAAAAAGTAGGAAAACAAATTGGGTAGCGAGCTGTGTATGTCCTATTGCTGAACACATGCATTCATTAAACTTTCATTATCTATGCCTGGAGTAGTATTCTCTTGAATTCAGGGCTCACAACGGACCGTTTTCGAGTTGGCAACAATTTCTGCTCTTTTGTTTCCTACTTTTTTATTTCAATGGGTGTGGGTAGTTTATTGAGTGAAAACTACTAAATCTCATTTTCCTACAGTTGAGCAAAAAGAATTTTTCCATCTCTCAACAGAACAGTTAAATAATAAAACAAAACAGTAAAAAACTAACGTTTACTATCATCACGAAGATATAACAAACATTTCTGGAGAAACCGAACAAAAACCTTGCAGTAAGGTCATCATCTCCTGCGAACGATTTTAGTTTCAAAGCAAATTTATTGTTTTTGGTTTAACACCACTAACCATACAAGGTTTCTACATTTTACCTAAAAGCCACCCTAAAACTTTACAAATAAGTAAAAGCTTCTGTAGGTTGTATTTTATAACCACTACCAATACTGTATCCGGATGCAAAAAGAACAACAAGAGTTATATGCTGTTTTTGACTTCTCTCTCCAGAAAAAAACCATCTTTAAAAGAATATCTGTATATCATCTTCCTCGCTAAAAAGCACAAATTCAGGAAACTAAAGGTAAGCAAGTAAAAGTAAACCTATTGTAAATAATAGGCTGTCTTTTTTATACTTTTATGTCTTACAACTGCCACTACACACCTATGTAATGCTCTTCTTGGCTGTGAACACTCAGTCACAGTTTGTAAGTTGTAAAGCCAAGCACTTTTGCACATTTTTATGTTAGTCATAAAAATAGGGAAGTTGGAAAAGGCTAGAAAGAAGAGGAGCCTTTATATTGCATCCACATTCGTGAAAAAAAGATATTTTCATGATGATGACGATAAAGAAACCTTATGCAACTTGTATTTGTACATAGGTTAGGTGTATACATATATGCATGTTTTAAATAGAGAGGAAAGTAAAATTGTGTGAATTCAAGTGAAAAATAAAGTAGTATAAAGTAAGGATTATGTATGTAGGTCTTGGTAATAAAGGCATGGGTGATGATAGTTGGGAAGGAAGTAGTTTTTCCTACTTACATCTTCCGATCCTAGTCGTATATCTTTATTACATGGCATTGCACAAGAAAGCTAGGTGAAGTCAAGGTAAAAAGTGAGGAGTTGGGAGCAATGTTCAGGAAATGAATTGAAGGATCCATGAAGTGAAATGAGTGGAAATGGCTGTGTTTGTTTTATAGTCTGTAATGATCATTCATGAGAATGTGAAACAAGAGACGGGGGTACATTTTTGCATGTTACTAAGATGAAGGCAAGCTGACGTGTTAAATGACAGGTGGCAAGAGAGGAGAAAACCTGTCTGTGCCCCTTTGCAATTTCTTCATCTGGGGTGTTTATTTAAGGGACTGTACTGTCTGTCCAGACATGGCAAGGTGTAATATTATGATAATAAAAGTGTGGTACCTGACCAAGGTTTTATTACAACATTTATGCATTGTCTTGAACAACATTTTAAGAAGTTAGGAATTGTGCCACGTGCCTTGTACAAATTTATTCAGGTTTGAAGTAATGCATGTATTTTCTAGAATATTTAAATGAAATATTTGCAATAAAAAACGTTAAAAATTGCATCATTCCCTTTGCAATAGAGAGCTGGATTACTACGGAATCTTTTTCACATAACCGTTTACTTTTCTTTAGAATGGTAACTTATTAGATTTTTCTTTGTCTAAAGCCAGTAGTTTGAAAATAAACATGCAATAACAAAAAAATTTGTTATGTTATGAACGACTACTCTAATTTATTTACTCCATAAGATTTTGCAAGGTATTTTAAGGGCTTGGTGAATGTAACTGACACCTAGATAACGAAGCGTCTGATATTTACTCCTGTCTACTTTGGCAAATACGAACGATATTACGTCGCGTCTACCTAATCTAAAAGGAATTATTATTTATTCATTATGGTTCTTCAAAACTTAATTATAAATAACTTCTTGCAAACTTCAAATACGTCGTATGACCAGAATGTCTAAGACGAAACAGGAAATTTTGCCTATGTTTACCTACCTGGTTTGTAATTTATTGCACGAAGTAAACAAAATAATCATACAGTATAACGTAGCTATTTTGCGTGCCTCTATTTTCCTAGCAAGATCATTATTCTCTGGTTTAACCATACATGTACGTATGTTTCATACAATTTTCATCTATCGTAATCAGAACATTGAAATAGTTGTAGGGGCTTCCAGGGTCACAATATTCCTATACATATTCCTTTTTACCTAAACCTAAACCACATAAAACAGAAACTCACATATCATAAGTTCGTGTGTAGGAAAATTGATGATGCCGTGTCAAAGAAAAATTGCCGTTAGTTGAAAATTTAAAACCAAAGCTTCCTTTTGCTGATAAATATTATGTATTTAAAATCTAGACATATAAAGTAAAGAATTACTACATTTGAAATTTACGTAGATGATATAAATAAACCAAACTGCTCACCGAAGTTAGTATTAATATTTAAATTTGTAATTTCTATTAAAGGTATGGTATGGATATGTATAACTGTGGCAAGAAAACCTTCCATATATTATAAACGTAACAATGTACATAGGTACGTAAATAAGGATGTACTGAAGATTCGGGTTGTTGCTTGCTTTGTCGGTAATTTTAGAAGCGAAATTCAACGCAGTTGTTTTATACGTTTTGTTCGGATTGATGAACCAACTTCAGGAAGCAGAAAGTAGGAACATAACTAGTTGACGTAAAACGTTATACTATGGAAGCAGCGAAAGCAAAGCCTTAGTCCCCTCAAAACTCCAAGGGGGATATTTTTATGTTACAAAATATTCCTTATGGGTATTTTTGTTGTA
>JAHZNG010003058.1:0-10558 GCA_027744375.1 Orchesellides sinensis
CTTGGTAATCAGGAAAAAGTTTTCGGTAAGGTAAGCCAGGGGCTGATATAATGATAATGAGAGCCGGTACAATACGATTGTATCATTGGTATAGGTGCAATTTATATTACATCTTTGACCTCATCGAAGAACCAACGCATAACAAAACCGTTACTGACCTTTACCTTCACATCACAGATTCTGAAAACAATTACGTACTTTGTGGCTTGCAGATAAATAATCATTGTAAACAGCTACAAATAAATAGTGAAAATATGAAATCGATTAATCAGTTTTGAATTTTAATTGTTACATTAAAGGGGATTTCATTTTTAACGGCGCATCAACCTATTCGTACCTAAATTGTTAAATTACTTAATTCATCTTTAAAGTTAGCTTTCTTCCGATGGATTGCTTCCTGAAGCAAGTTTCGTTTCGTTCTTTAAACGCTGATCAAAGATACATGTTGAGGTACTGAAAGGTAATTTCAAATCATAATCAAAATAAAAATTTGCTTATGAATAATCATCATTGTAGACAGGATTTGCTCTTTATTTATTAATGTTAATTAATGTTCAGAGCGTTACCAAACGCATAATCTATTACTCATAATTTGTAGCGTTGTTGTGCTTTCAATTTTTTTAGTTATACAGGAAATGGATCAGAGCATACCGCACCGTCCAGTATACTATTTGGTGAAAGTAAACTACTAAACTGGATTGATTACAATAAAATGGAAATGAATACTTCATTTAAGGGTGTGAAGTATTCATTCCATCTGTAACCTTCGGAATGAAAAATGCTGTTATTTTTATGAAACCCGTGTGATTAAAATATGCCAGTTAGCCTTGTGTAATTTGGTGTAACTCGGAAAAACTTTTTTATTTAACTTTTTTATGCATTCAACTTTTTTATTTAAAAAATTTAACCAAGCAACTTGGTTTTTTCAGACTCTCCCCGTGTTTGCTACCAGTATCGCTGTACCGTCGTGTAATACAGTAAACTAGTAAAGACTTTGATTAAAGTAAGCCATAACAGACAATCATACATAACTGGTATTTGAATTATCTACAAAGTATTTGTTTTTTCTTAGTAATAACAAGATTTTCAGCTATTTTATTATAAACTACTTGAATTTCTAAATAGACACAAGGCAGTGTGTGTAATTACACAGATGATTTCATTAATTATAGCCACTGCCAATCTCTGTTCCATGATAAGAGCAAATGCGGCGACTATCTGCCCAATTATTAGAATTCCAAAGGGTCCAAGGACTTGAGTCAATGTTATAGCATGGATGTGATCTTGGTCATCACTATTCACAGCCTCCTTAAAAGTTCCACTATTCATCTCCCACCGAATCCTTTTCCGCAAGAGTTGGTTAAAATCCATCCTCTTCCATTCGGATATCAGCCCCATGTCCCTGATGGACTGTAAAATAGGATTAAACTCTTCCATAAGCAAGTTATTCTTCCTCATGATTATTGATATCGGCAAGAACAAGGCTGATGCAGGAGCAACTAAAATGTCTGATCTTCCATATCTATCACTAAGATTTCGAGCCCGCACAAACTCGGCAGCACCGTGGTAATGAATGCAACTAAACTTACTTTCCAACGATTTTGTAAAACATTGAATAGCATCGGTTTCTAAAGACATACGCTCTGCAATTTTATTAAATGCTGGAGTCTTTGATGTTTTAATATAGTTATATGCAGCTCCACCATAAAACTGCAATCCAATGTGAAAATTGGAAACGGCCAGTTCATCAAAGCTTTGTGGGAGGATTGGTTCAAGTGGAAATCCAAGAAAGCCAAAAAGCTTCTCCCGAAAAGCGCTGGAAACAACAAGAGAAAAAAAGAGCCAAGATCCACAGAATATCCGAGTATGCCATGACACTGGATCCTTCACTCCTTGATCTACAAATGTGGCATAAAGATAGTAGGAAATTCCTTGAAGATTGTTAACATCCTTTTCATTCGTCCTTCCTAATTTTACTAAAAGGAGCACTGCAACATTTGCAATTAAAAATGTTATTGACATGGCTATCCACATATCTGAACTAAATGCCCACAGCAAAGTTTCCGAGCTGAGAGTCGCTGGTCTCTTTCCTGAGCTAAATGTAAGATATTCAGCTTCCAATACGGAGCCATATTCTACATACAAATATCTTTGAAATGTTTGTCCTACGCAAAGACCAACATCAACACGATTTTCTAACACGTCTTTCATTATACCATTCCAGGTTTTATTGCTGTCTAAATTTCCTACTGCCCATTGGTCAGATTTGGTGACTTGAAAAGAAAAGTTAAAACGAGGCTGGAGAGCGTCCTCTATAACATTTTTAAATAATCCACGAACCATTTTGTAAGACCCATCTGGTTGCATCTCAATTTGGAATCTTGGAAGGATTTTTGGTCCACTGAAGCGGATGGTTACACCATTGAATGATTTTAAGAAATTCGGAAAAATCTCTTTTGGCTGGATTTTCGTTTTTCTGAGTTCCTTCTGAATTAATTTGGGTTCTCCAGCGTTGCAGTAAAAGCATGAAGTATATACCCGAGTTGGTGTTGTTGAAGGAGCGTCAATTATGGCAATCTTGTGCTTTATTTTTAATCCAATTCTATTGGATAATAATATCTTACGTGCTGACTTTAAGTTGGGCGTTAAGAAAATGTAGTAATCTCGATTGAGTTTTGATAGTCCAACGACATCCGACATCTGCTGTTCAATTTTGGTAAAATTGAGAAAATAAGGTACAATTATGAGATGGGCTTTAAATTGGCAACTTTGAAACTTTTTAGTTTCTGAAATGTGCCTTTTTGAGGATCCGTCATCCTTATCTTTGCTCTCAATTCCTACTGCATTTGTAATTGTTGTAATTATATTGACATTGTTTCCGTTTAGGTCCCAACTTAACGCTAAGCTATCCAACAACTCTAAATCAATCTTATTGCTGTGAAAATTTGGAGGCAATACATAGCTAACGTCACAAAATGGGAAGCTAAATTTTAGGATATTAGAAAAAACTGTAGCACTACTGTTGCTGAGTTTATTATTATGCGTTAAATTGCAATTTGTTTCCGCATACAGCAAAATAAATCCAATTAAAACAAACCGAAGTAAGCATAGATCCATTTTATTTGAATCAGAAGCTACAAGGTTATACAATTTGACCATGTCACTCGCTCCCTTAGCCTCTTAAACTGTCAGCAACTCCCAAAATATCATTCGACTTGAGTTACTTATAATGTAGTATTAATTAAAGTATTGATCTGGTAAGGAGAAAGTACGAACGCATTACAATTAACCGTATACTACTGACCTTTGATAAGTAACTTGATTGTATATTTGTTTTGTGACGTTTACGAGCACACGCCTACTTGTAATGAATGGAGCATTAATTGTTACTTATCCATGCTTGGAATTAAAAACATGATGAATCAATAGAAATCGATTGTTTTATGTAACTCTCCACGCATAAAAAACAATTTGCCCAGTTTGTTAATATTATTAATGTATAGTGATATTCCCAATTTGACTAATGTTATGATTGATGCAACGAAAGAAAATGTAGGATGTTTAATTGCACTCCATGCTTAATTGCAATTCTTTAATCTTGAAATTACACGGGACATTCGGTTTTCCTTTGATACAAATATTAATACTAAACACAAAATGTCAAATGAAAAACAGATGTCACGTGTCTCCTGTATACATTGACAAATTTTTGTAACATAACATAATTTTTCTTCTAATTTACGTTAATTAAAAGAAAAACGCTATATTTCCAATATCCCTTGTGTATTAGGGCTACTAATACAGTAATGGACAAACCATGTAAAAATCAGCATAATGACTAATGATCCACGTGATCTTCCAAATGTTAAGTCATGAATGTGTGTTTACTTACGGATGTAAGGTATCAACATTCATACCCTCACGCGTTTTGACTTACGTCCACCAGGCTTTTCCATTCCTTTCCGTTTTTTGAAAGGAACATTGCAATCTAGTAAATTATTCACAGATCTCGTTTTCATTCCGCCTTCCACTTCTTGACTTTCGATATCTATTCCAACGTCACACTTTGCCTCTTGAGCCTTCTCGATCGCCACTGTTGCTAAAGTTGATAACGCATCCACATCCAGATCTAAGTAATGACTTTTGGTATTTCGGTTAAAAGACGTGACCTCAACAGCTCTTTTTGATGTTGATGGAAGTGAAGTATTTTCCACAACTTGTATCTGGCACACGCTAGTCAACGAGTTTCCACCTGAAACGTTTTCATCAATAAAAAAAGTTGGCTTTGTGATAGCATTGCAGCCTTGCAGTCCAGCTTCTGTCAATTGTATGGGTGTTGTGACTTTAGCTAACTTTAAAACCGGAGGTGCAGCTCTGTTGAAAAGTCATTAATATCATTTTTTAAATTTAAAATCATTAGTTAAATGCGTATTAACTAATACACATACCTGATGACACTATCTGCTACCATTCGAGCTGGTACAGCTTCAGCAGCATTTTTGTAACAACTTTCCACATCACGAAGGACTTTACCGATGCCCTCAATCGTCCGCTTATCATTAGCAAATGCACCAACGTCAGCTTCCAGATTTTCTTGGTTTTCAGTTGATTTCGGAGAAATGTTAGCTTCTCCCAATAGAAGTGCAATAGCTCCCATTCCAAATTCCAGTAGGCAGATACGATGCTTAAGTTCTAGCACCTTTTTTTGAAGTTTCTCGTTTTCAGTAGGTTCTACCTTACTTCGAACGTCTTGAGAATCCCATCTTATCTCACCTTCCATATTTTAGCCTCTGAAGTATTTAATCTTTTATGTAAAATATGTAATCTTTAAATAAACACCTTATTAGATTAGGTCAGTAGATTAAATGTCAGCTAACATTTTATTACCGATAGTTTTAATATATGTACATATATCACACAAGCAATAGTGCACATAATAATTTAAATGGGTAGAAAAAATAATGCTTTACCACCGGAGAAGTTGTCTTCTGCACATGCAACCTATTTCTGGAACACCAACGATACTGTAAGAAGAGTCCATAGTGTTTATTGGAAGAATCAAATCTTCCGGAAAAATGCATGTATAAATAGTTCTATCTATTTGCTTAAAAGTATAGTAAGATCTAGATCAATGGATTTCATTTACAATAGCATTGCATAACATGAATATTACATACATAAATTACTCTTGCAAGTAGAACTAGGCAAATGAAAAACCATTTTGGTAAAACGTTACAAACGTTGCAATAATCGCAAACGACATTGCCGAATTAGTGTTAGACATGACAGTTTAATTTTATTGGTACAATATACAATAATCTAGTACGACATAGCAATTTACAAGACTCATCATCGTCAGCACAGTTCATATTCGAAATGCATAATTTTTTGGCATGAAACTACAATCTGGTTTATAAAATCATCTACATATTTAGATTGTAAACATAATATCAATTTCCTGGATTGGATTTTATAAACGGTCAATCAAGCCATGTCACGTTGAACGTACATGGGCCAGTGTAACTTTGATGTGCATGTCAGTTGAAGTTGGGATTAAGGCAATAAGGAAGACATTTGTACTTTTGTACATACATACGTCAAGATATCCTGCACGCAACAATGCAATATTCATGATTTTTATTGGAAAGGAATATGACAAATAGAATTTGAATAGTTATTCCGTTCTAAATACATTTCTATGTAGGTGAATGGGTTTAAAGAAGAAGCGCATTTAAATATAAAATTTAGAAAAAAATGTCCTATCCCTAAAGACATATTTTTATAATAAAATAACCAATAATTAAAAGTTTTGAAGAAGATTCTTTTTACTTCTTTTGTTAAATGTTGTTAGCTAAAAATTAAGGACTAGATTAATAAATATGCACATTTAAAAAATTGCGTTTGTCTTATGCAATGACAAAATGGCACAGTGTACATATTAAGAAAATTAATTCCCATCACCGCATCATATTTATTTTGCATAACCAGTCCTCTCTTTCTGGGAAAAATGGTTAAAGCCTAAAATATACAAATACTTTTCAAGTGAGAAAAGATTAATCTTTCGACAGCTAGTTGAAGGGCCCAATTTTACAACCCAAATTATAAAAATGCATAGGTACTTATTAACGACAAAATTATTGCATATTGCATTTATAGCCTGTGATTAGTTGTAGAAACAGATAATTAGAAAAAGAAGATGTTTAGGTAAAACTACGATATTGCCAAAAGTTATCGTGTAATCTGTAAGCCTAATGATTGTCAAAACTATTCTTCTTTCAATAAAATCATAAAATAAAATTCCAATTTCGTCTTTCTTGGCTTTGGTAATTGTTGTGGGAGTATAAAATGTAGTTGTTCAGCTGTACATACATATATATAGGTATACATATGTAAACCGAAAATAATGTCAGTCTACAAACAAATATTACATGTCCTCGCCTAACCCTTACCTATTTTCGTTCCAAGTTTGATTTCGAAATACTTAACATTTTTTAAAAAATGAGTATATTAGTCAAGTCTGTTCTCTCATCAATACAGGAACATTTATACTAGCTTCATCCAACAAATTGTTAAAGTCAAAGGGTTAACTATAGGTGCCCATCAGTAGCTTCTTCGTTATGGGTTCTCATCTTTAATGAAAAATTGTAATTGTGTAGGAAGTACAGAAAACAAAAGACTTTGTTACGAAATACAATAAATCTAATATATTATTTAGCTGCTGGTGAACAATGAGCAACCGCTCGAAAATATTATAGACATGCAATATGCAAAGAAGGATTACATTACTTACACTTATTGCCTGATGTAACTGAGCACATGCAAGCAAAGTAAAAGCTAAAAACTATTTTTTAATGCAAATTGTTTTGATAGAGAAGAAAATGGCATGTAATATAATATACTATATACTTATTATCAGTCAAATAAACTAACGATACTTAAAGGAATATGAGCATCTTCATCTTCTGCAATATGTACCTAATTTGATGTTACAAAACTTGTGATCACTGCAATATTTTTGTAGATACTCACGTACATCGAAGGGCTTTAGATTACTGTGCACACTTCAATGATGTCAAGGGGTAAGGGATAGGTCGGACGTATTTGCGCCCTGTTGAAGTGGGTGCGTTCTTCTAAATGTGATATCACTTGTCAGCCTCCACCTTCATTGACGACAACCTTATACCATCAATTATCCCGTTTCAAATGATTTTACAATCAAAGTCGACATTCATAGCTTCAATTCCAAGTCATATCTACATACATACATAGCTTGTTCAATAGAGTCGTCTTAAGGCCTTTGGTTATGGGAATATAATTTAAAATGGAGTGTTGTAGTGTATTAGTTAAGTTTTTCTTTGTTACGTCGTGTTTTTGCTTGGTGACATTTGCAAACACAGCAATTGGACAAGTTCAGCCATTTGCACAGCATAAACAAAGCTTTGGTAAGAAAAAGCTATTTACCTGATCTGATTTGAAAGAATATGTAGCAAATTTTTAAACAAATTGTTTTAATTACGTTAGCAGATGTGATCTCTGGACAGCTAATTTATTTCGACAGTGATGTAAGACAACAAACTCCAGTAGCTACCAGTACCCCTTATCAGAATTCCTATTCTTCGAATCCTCCATTAACTGCTTTCCAAACTACTTTGAGTCAGAAGAAGAAGTCTCAATTTGCCCCGGTGGCGAATGATAACTACCATGACCAAAGAAAGCATTATCATAAAGGTACTTCTCAGCTAAGTTTGCTGAAAGGCAGCAATACTCAAAGGGAAGCTAGAAGACAGGGTCAGCAATGCCCAGGTATATGCAGGTACATCCCGGACAGAGACTTTTGTCCAACTACGATATTAGAAGAGTACGAAGCAGACGATGATGACTACTACTTGGAGGAAAACAGTATAGAAGAAAGCGACGAGTATTATTATGACGATGATGTAGAGCAAACCGAAGGAAATAGGGAAAGCAGAGAAAAAAAGACTGCCGGAAATAGAAGACATGATGAATATGGTTTGGGAGATGGACAGGCATCTAGTGGAACCCTTCATGTTGTGTATCCCTCCCTAACTAAGTTTGCAGTTGGAAAAGGAACGATTGTAAATAAGAATAGTTCTTCTACGTCAACAACAAGTAGGAGAGGTGCTAATAGGAATTTAAAAAGAAACCGGGATGCATCTAGAAGAAGAAGGCGCTTGCGGCGACTCCAGCAACGCCCGGTAAAATTTAGGCCGTCAGCATTGGAACAAGGTGTGGAAAGTAGAAATGTGGTAATTCAAAGGTAGAGACCACAAAACAGAAAATGTTCATATTTTTATTTTTATTACAACAGAAATCTTGATAAGATGGGATCGCGTGGTGGAAAGAGGGCCCTTGATTGGTGGAGACATTGCAGTCCCAGAAGGAGTGCTGCTAAGGCCGGCTAATTTTGGATTCCAGCGTAATCGGTGGCCAAAAGGAGTTGTTCCATATATGATTGACCCGTCATTAAGTATGTGTTTTTAATGGCTTAAAATTCTATTTTGCTACTTTTGATTATCTTGTATTCATTAGGTGGTTTGATATCTTTCAGACGAATGCCGACTTAGCACTATATTTGATGCAATGGATGAAATTGAAGATAGGACATGTATCCGATTTGTGGAAAGAGAAAAGGAAAGAAATTACATACAAATTCGTCGAACTCAAGTAGGTTGTGCCTCTTACGTTGGAATGGTTGGTGGTGCTCAGCAGTTGAATTTGTCAACTGGTTGCTTCAGCAAGTTAGTTGGTCCGTAGATGATAATAGCTTACTTGTTTTACCTGATATTTTAATGATAATACGTATACGTTGTTGTTTTAACAGAAAAAGACAAGCAGTTTGAATTAAATCGTGGGTTTACGGGATCTGGGTTGCCTTACGACATTCGGAGCATCATGCACTATTCAGCTTTTCTTTTCGCAAAGGACAAATGCGAGCCTACGATATATCCCGTAAATGAGAAAATTGATATTTGCGAGCTTGGGGCTGGAAATGGAAGAGGAGGGATGACAAACTGTGATGCAGCAAAAATTAACAAGTTTTATAATTGTGGGAAGAGATATCCAAAGAAATGTAAAGTTTAACCATAACTAAAATACTTATATGCATAAATATAAATAAATTTATTGCTTCGTGATATGGTTTATGAAGACTGACGTCGACAAAAAGTGATGAAATTTAAATTCAACATTTACGTGTTATAAGTGTGAGCTTGCAAAATACAATTTTCATATCAGTATTCATAAGTATACGCACGAGTCCGTGCTAGCCTAACTATCTTGTATTTGTATTAAATGGGATACGAAAAATTAGTTAAGATTATCGATCCGTTTTTTAAACCCATCCTGAATTAAAATATTTGACTGAATAAAACAAAGTCTACCCTCCTGTCCTGCCTTGTACCGCCCTGTAAATTTTCATGCATTCTAAGACTAATTGTGCCGAATATACATTGTATTTCCAAAATATAATTCGTAACACCACTAAATCTACCTGTAATTAAAGGATTTACGAGAAACCCAAATTTCATAGCGACTCTTTAGTGTACGTTTTATTAAAATCAATAACATTTGCACAACTAACTCATACATGCATCAAACCCGAGGTATAATAATTTTAGAGAATTGCTTATACGATTAGTAAAATGCCCAATTTTAAATCCTACTGTTGCCCAATGTTTATGCGTAAAAATAATATAATACAGGAGCAACTGGCATCGGTTTGATTGACCAGTTTTTAAGTAAAAGTATCAATACAGTTAAGACTTCATCACTAACCCATAAGTATTGGTTTCACCTGTGAAAACGAATTCATGATCAGTATATATTATGCGTATACATAATTATACGTATGCCTATTTAGCACCTCAAATTATCTGAATTGTCGTAATAAAATGGCGAATTTCTCATTATGCGTTTTTACAGTGTGTAAACCAGATAATTTAAATATTACATTACAACATTAATATTGTGCACCTTTTTGGCATATATCGGTGCAATAAATTCGACCCATTATGAAAAAATCATAAAAAATTTAACTGCTTACAAGTAATTTATTGTGGCATGAACAAGGAGGTATTTTTTGTAGCGATAATGTTTTTCTAACTAAAATAAAAAAGAGTTCTATGAATATTCTGTTGTTATTACCAAATTATGCTATTAACGATTTTGAGCTATGAAAATTGACAGCTAGACGTAAGTAGCATGTCATATTTTTTAAATAGGAAATATGAATAACCGTTTTCAGGCAGTCTGATAAAGGTAACCTGTGGAGGGTACCGTTGCATACTTGTGTAGCACCCTTTTAATGACTACTTTTATAACTAACCGGTAATGGTACATGTTCTGTTCTGTTACTAATTAAAAAATATATTTTGTCAAAGAGCCAGTTCGTCAACAAATATATATTTGTGCATTTTTATTTACGTACCTTTCGAAAAATTTATAATAATGCATTTTGGTGTTTTACTTTCATTTTTATCTAAAATGAAGCAAATTATCTACACAAAACAATTCAGTTAACTCTATTTTGATACTTTTC